>PVIJ01002600.1:0-156168 GCA_004024925.1 Scalopus aquaticus | reverse complement strand
TTTCCAGCATTTGTTATTGCCTGCATTTTTAATGTGTGCCATCCTCACAGGTGTGAGGTGGTATCTCATAGTGGTTTTGATTTGCATTTCCTTGATTATAAGTGATGTTGAGCATTTTTTCATGTATCTGTTGGCCATTTGCTTTTCTTCTTTGGAGAAGTGCCTTTTGAGCTCTTCTGCCCATTTTTTGATTGGGTTTAAAAGTAGTCATTTCTTCTTAAGAATTCCTAATACTCTCTTCTCAATTATACCCCAACATTCTTAAAAATGTTTCCTTTACATACTTAGCCCGCATCATACTCCATGACAGAAAATTCTGTAGTAAAGTAAATTTAGTAAATGAATCATAATTTACCTTCCCTCCTGGAGATATAACATTAACATATTAGAGGCACTGATAGACCTATACTGAAGAAATTTGTCTAAAGTTGTTAGGTTGTTACAATAGACTGTATTTTGTTATATTTTATTTTCTCATAACTAATGAACATAGTTCCTTGGGATATGGTTGAAAAATGCCATTCTTCACATTTTGTTTGACTCTTAAATCTACTTCTGAACCATAAACTCTTTAAACAAGATTGATCTTTCTGTATCTTAGCATGTTGCTTTGCATAGAGGAGGTGCTCAGGAACATTTTGTTGAATAGTACCAGCAGATTTTATTCTGTATTTTCAGAATGCCAAGACTACTGATGTGGGATCTAGGTTTCAGTAATTTATTGTTTTACTGACTGTCTTTAAACAGATGCAATGGATCCACTCCTCTCTGGGCTTCATATGCAGCAGCAAAGTCATCCCTCAGGATCTTTAGCTCCCCCACATCACCCAATGCAGCCTGTCCCTTTGAACAGACAAATGAACCCAGCTGCTTTTTCCCAGCTGCAACAGCAGCAGCAGCAACAGCAGCAGCAGCAGCAGCAGCAACAGCAGCAACAGCAGCAGCAGCAGCAGCAACAGCAGCAGCAGCAACAGCTACAGGCAAGACCCCCACAGCAACATCAGCAACAACAGCCACAGGGAATTCGACCCCAGTTTACTGCCCCAACTCAGGTGCCTGTTCCTCCAGGCTGGAACCAGCTGCCTTCTGGAGCCCTTCAGCCTCCTCCAGCCCAGGGTTCTCTGGGAACAATGACTGCAAACCAAGGGTGGAAGAAGGCTCCCTTGCCTGGCCCAATGCAACAGCAACTCCAGGCAAGACCATCCTTAGCCACGGTACAGACACCTTCCCACCCTCCCCCTCCATATCCCTTTGGCAGCCAGCAAGCCTCACAAGCCCATACAAACTTTCCTCAGATGAGCAACCCAGGCCAGTTCACAGCTCCTCAGATGAAGAACTTGCAGGGAGGGCCCTCCAGGGTCCCAACCCCCCTGCAGCAGCCCCACCTCACCAACAAGTCTCCTGCCTCCTCACCCTCCTCCTTCCAGCAGGGATCCCCTGCATCCTCCCCAACGGTTAACCAAACTCAGCAGCAGATGGGACCAAGGCCACCTCAAAATAACCCACTTCCCCAGGGATTTCAGCAGCCTGTCAGCTCTCCAGGTCGGAATCCTATGGTTCAACAGGGAAACGTGCCACCTAACTTCATGGTGATGCAACAGCAGCCACCAAACCAGGGGCCACAGAGTTTACATCCAGGCCTAGGAGGTGAGGAACGCTGAAGCTATTTGTGTTGGTAAATTTATTGGAGATAGATCTTAGTAGGACTTTAATTTTTAGAGTTAATGGAGGGAGTGAAATAAGCATGTAATTTTTTGTTTTGTGGATATAGTGGTGACACTTGATAGAATTTAGTTAACTTGATACATTATTAACTTAATATATTATGCAGCATCTTACTGGTTACATTTAAGCTAGCCCTCTGGATAAAAATGCAGGTAAAATTCAATATAGAGATGTTCATTTTGTTTTTCAAATTATTTTTGCTTGATCTTCTACTAGTAAATTAACATGTCCAAGAGAAACATGCATTTTATTAACAACTTAAACTGCTCAGCTGTTGAAAAAAATTAAGATTATGTAATAAAGAAAAAATGAAAAGAATAAGTACAGGGTCTTTGGGGAAAAGACCCCTCTTGTTTTCAATTTTGATAATCATAGTCAAATAGTAAGCATGGTATTTGTTAAATTTGATTAAAGTATTAAAGGGGAATAAGTTCAGGATTCATTGACTTTTATAGTTTTATAATGCCAATGCCTGCTCCTTAGAGAGGGAATTCCACCAGTTATACCTAAAGGAGATTTATTTATTTATTTTGTAAGGTGCCTCTTGTATGAAGAAAAAGCAATGGAGCTTAATGTGTGAGAGGTAAAACGATTACAGTAAAACTTATCCATCTCCATGTTTATTATTTATTCTTATTAATCATTGATCTAGTGCACATGAATGTGCTTGGAGCTGTTCAGTAAGGTATAGAGAGTGTCAGTAATACTGTCATCTGATAAGCACACCGCCACCAAAAGACACCCATTGTCTACCCAGAAAAAACCCTTGCATCTTTAGTGCAACATAGCAAAGGCATGTTCCCATGGTTTCTGGTGAAATTAAGTTGCTCATCAGTCTTTTCACTCTCTTGTAATTAATTTTACTGACATGCAGGCTCTAATATTTGAACCCTAAGAGGCTTTTAGAAAATGCAAGATGTTTCAGCTCCAAACTTCACTGTTCTGGGCATCTCGCCTTTGATCAGTAGAAACTGGGTAGTTCTCCTGCAAATGTGACTATTGATTTAATTACAATGGCAGCATGCAAATGGAGACTTGTCACTGCTAAAGAAATGACAAATGCATATTTGTCTATAAAGTGTTTTTTAGGACATTGAAAATTTGGCCCTTAAAAAAATAAATGGACGAATATGAAAATTTTAAGTTAGCTTTAGGTCTTGATGCTTTCATAGAGCAAATGATGTGCTCACCTAGATGATCTGGCCACATCAAGGCCCACATTATAAACAGTGAATGGGTTCTGAGATTTTCCTTATTCAAAATTTGTTTTCTAAAATTAAACCTTCCTATGAAAGGAAGTAATACTTCAGTAAGACTTCATTAGAGCACATTTTTTGGTGCCACAGCTGTCAGAATTGCAGCAAATTTTATAAGGGGAAGGCATAATGATACATTTAATACAGCCTTACTTTGAATCTCTATGAATTGTTTCTAATCTTTTATCTCTTCCAAAGAGACAAGCATACTATTGGGGGGAAATTTTCCACAAAGAATATTGTCATCCATTTCCCTCAATGGAAAAAAAAATCACCTATCCTTAATATCAGAACCCAGCTCTTTGGTTTATAGTATTTCTTACCAATTTGTTTGGATAGGAAATATTTTAGCATATTCCTTTGTGCCTGTGTTAAAGTATGTAAAGTTTTGGCGTCTGTTGTACTACAGAGAAAAGTGAGCCCTAAACCTTGCTGTGACGTGGCCTCAGATCACATTTAGGGAGCAGATTGCCATCTTTTCCTTGGCATGTTCTAAGTGTAAATTTTTTAGTATTTCTTTTTCATTTTGACAATGCTCATGTAAGAGATTGTGTTGATTTTTTTAACCATCTTTCCCAACCTTATTATTAAAGATTTTACCAGTGTGACAGAGAGAGCTAAGCCAGTGGAGACTTCATGCAGCTCATCCTTCCTTATTCATTCCATATCTAAGCAAGAGTATAAATTTGCTAGGTAACTGCCTTACTCATTGTTTTCTATTAAGGAATGCCTAAACGCCTCCCACCTGGCTTCTCAGCAGGACAGGCCAATCCGAACTTTATGCAAGGTCAGGTGCCTTCAACCACAGCAACCACCCCTGGGAATTCAGGAGCCCCCCAGCTGCAAGCAAATCAAAATGTCCAGCATGCAGGTTTGTTTTCTGTGATTTATTCAGCCAACATTTATTGAGCATTGTGTGATACTGAGATAGCAACAAGAAGTTGCAGATAAATATAAGTCCTGGTCTCTCCCCTTAATTTCAAACCCACAAATAATTATATTGATAATATATATCAAGAGTAGTTAAAATATCTCAGGAACATGGGTATTATTCATACCATATCTAAGGAGATCTAACTTGAGCTAGAACTCAAGTCAGCAATTTTTTTTCCTGTAAAGAATCAGATAGTAAGTTTTAGACACTTAACTCTGCTGCTGTACTGGCGCAGAAGGTAGTCACAAACAGTATGTACACAATTGAATATGGCAGTGTTCCAGATACTGTTTCCAAACTGTCAGTGGGATTGACTTGGCCTGTGGGCAAACCCCTGAGTTAGTGAAAGTACAAAAGGTGATTTTTGCCAAGGAAACTATAGGCACAAAGGTAAAGAGGCATGTGGCATTTTGGACAGCTGCAACTTTTTATATCTTATGGAGTGCATGTTAGCTTTTTTATGCTGAGTATTGAAGTTCTGGTTATACTGTGAGGTTTGAAGATTATACATCAATCAGTACATATTTAATACCAGTAGTATATTGTGTGTAAGAAGAAATTTTGGAGAAAATGGGAGCAGAATGGCTAAAATTTGATAAAGTAGTATTGTATAAGCCTAGACTTCATGTTTCTGGTTGCTTAGGTGCCATAGGATTAATGCCTTGAACCCTTTCTCATCCAAGCAGTTTGAACTGACTGAGCAAGCTCAAATATATTCTGAACTCCCATCCCACTTAGAGTTAGCATTATGCAGTTCCAACTTTAATTATAAATTACCAAGGAAGGAAAAAAAGCCCTAACTTAATTATCTTTTAAATTCAAGCTACGTTTTGAAGGATGGAAAAGAGGGTTAGGACAAACTACTTGACTTTCCCTTTCTGCTAATGCAAAACTGCATTCCTGAGTTATGTGAATTCTTATTTTCTATAGGAAATTTTAAAACATTGATGAAATCATTCATAATTCTTCCACCCAAGCACAGCTCTGTTGTATATTTATATGGTATCTTCCACATGGACATACTGTTTTCATTTCCACATTTATCTTAAGATACCTTTACTCTTGTCTGCTGTTTTCTGTTTTCTTACCCTATTTTATTTCTCTTGATGACCTTTACTTCTTCCTGAAGAAATACTTGTCTATTATTGTGACTCTTTTCAACTAGACTTTAAGGGATCAGGGATTTGGTATATCTTGTTTATTGATATTATATCAGCACCAAAAATGCCTTGTACATAATAGGTACTCAATAAATAATTATTGATTAAATGAATATACACTGCTATTGAGTATGTATAATATAGACAATGCCCATTGAGTTCAAGTTAATAGTTTATATGATCGTTTACAAAATTTTCTTGGGAAGTATCTTGGGATTCAGGAAGATTTTGGATTGTGTGAACAAGGGACACTTTGCCTTCCCTGCTGCAGCATAGACTAGCCCCATAATTTCATTGTGGGTACCCCTTTTTTAGTCCCCATTTGAAAGTGTAAAAGAAAGGGGAGATAAAATAGCTAAAAGATTGAGTAAAAAGGGGAAAAATAAAACATACCCTGTGTGGTGTCTAGGGACTGCCACAGGAGCGAATCACAGAAATGTTAACATCCCATGTTAACTGTCCTTTGTCTATAGCTTCTGGGTCATTTTGTCAATTAACTTCCACCAGAGACTCAGCTTCCAGAACAGGATTAAATAATTTTTACCACATTGTGGCAGAAGAGACCTGTCATTAGGAAATAGGAGGTGTTCTTTTAAGTGCATCATCCAGATATTACATATACAACCTTTGAGATTTTGAGAATCAAAGTTAGTTTTTAAAAAAACTAGGACCATCATCTGACCCTTAAATGTCTTCTCAGCATGTTGAGATTTTTCTAAGTGGATGCAGCACATTCTTTCTTTCCCTGACTCATCTAAGTCAGAGCTTATTCTAATAGCCTACAGTGCTTTTCACTGATTTTCTTCATTTTAAGGTAGCTATAAATCATTTTTTTAAATTAAAACGCTGCCTATTTAATCAGAAAGAAAGTAAACTTTATTAATCTTCAAAATATTATCTTTAAGTTACCAAATAGAAATAAAGACATGACTTCTTTTTCGCTATTGTATAGTTAAACCATTATCCCATAGTCACATTACCTTACTTCAGAAAACCTTTTGTCAAGCACAGCACATTTACTTCTGTTGGTCAGTGGCGAAATGTGTGTGTGTGTGTGTGTGTGTGTGTGTGTGTGTGTGTGTGTGTGTGTATGTGTGTGTATGTGTGATTGGTGTTTTTCTAACAGGTAATTTTAATATCTTAATAAAGTGATAGTATTTATTTCTGAAACTGTGCTTTTTTTCCCTCGAAGGTGGCCAAGGAGCTGGTCCTTCTCAAAATCAGATGCAGGTGTCCCACGGGCCACCAAATATGATGCAGCCCAGCCTCATGGGAATTCATGGCAACATGAGCAACCAGCAGTCTGGTAGTTCTGGGGTTCCACAGGTGAACCTGGGCAACATGCAAGGCCAGCCCCAGCAGGGCCCACCATCTCAGCTGATGAACATGCACCAGCAGATTGTGCCCTCCCAAGGCCAGATGGTCCAGCAACAAGGAACCTTGAACTCTCAGAATCCTATGATCCTTTCAAGGGCCCAGCTTATGCCACAGGGCCAGATGATGGTGAACCCTCAGAACCAAAATCTTGGGCCTTCACCCCAAAGGATGACCCCACCCAAGCAGATGCTTCCCCAGCAGGGCCCACAAATGATGGCAACACATAACCAGATGATGGGGCCTCAGGGGCAAGTTTTGCTTCAACAGAACCCAATGATAGAGCAGATCATGACCAATCAGATGCAGGGGAATAAGCAACAGTTTAATACTCAGAACCAATCCAATGTTATGCCGGGACCAGCACAGATGATGAGGGGACCAACTCCAAACATGCAAGGAAACATGGTGCAGTTTACAGGACAGATGTCAGGACAGATGCTTCCCCAGCAAGGCCCTGTGAACAACAGTCCATCTCAGGTTATGGGGATTCAGGGGCAGGTGTTGCGGCCACCAGGGCCCAGCTCACACATGACCCAGCAGCATGGTGATCCTGCTACTACAGCAAATAATGATGTCAGCTTGTCTCAGATGATGCCTGATGTTAGCATGCAGCAAACCAACATGGTCCCCCCCCATGTGCAGGCCATGCAGGGAAATAGTGCCTCGGGAAACCACTTCTCAGGCCACGGGATGCCTTTCAATGCACCTTTCAGTGGAGCACCCAATGGAAATCAGATGTCGTGTGGTCAGAATCCAGGCTTTCCAGTCAATAAGGATGTCACGCTAACAAGCCCATTGTTGGTCAACTTATTGCAGAGTGACATCTCTGCTGGCCATTTTGGGGTAAACAATAAGCAAAATAATGCCAACGCAAATAAACCGAAGAAGAAGAAACCCCCTCGGAAGAAGAAAAATAGTCAGCAAGATCTGAAGTAGGTTATGATAGTTTTGCCTCAAATCTTACTTATTTCCATGTGGACAACTTTTTTGATGGAAATTTTTTAACATAAAAGTATACATTCTAATTTTACAGTATAATGAAATTCCCCTGCTGCTACCATTATCAATCCAGAGCCTATCTTGCCTTTATCCATACTCAATTATTTTAAAGCAAATTTACTTTAAATATTTTAGCATATTCCTCCAAAAGAAAAGGACAGGTTTTTATGATCATGCAGTAATATCTTTACCGCTCCTGGAAAAACTAATACTTCATATTCTTACATATCCAGTGTTCAGATTTCCCTGATTATCCCAAATTAACTTCTTTTTTACAATTTGTTCAATTAAGGATTCAGACATGGTTCATGCATTGCAATTGACTGATAGATGTATATCTCTTAAGTCTTTAGTCTCAGGAATTTTGACTCTCAGCCTGAAGAGTAGCCAGTGTTACCACATTGCAACTCTCCAGAGCAACTCAGGTTTATAATTACTCTTGGAGAACCAAAGAGGAGAAATGTGTTTTGGAAATGAAACCTATGGAGACTCCCTGCTGTCTCTCAAATAGAAATGGTATTTTGTGTTGGTGCCTTTCTTTTAAAGACTGTTTATCATCCCTAGAAGCTTAATATCTCAGGCTAAGTTGATTGAGCCTTTTAAGTCACTTACCCTTTTGGTAAAGGTTCTCCAGGTGAGTTATTTTGCAAGATCACAGCAGGAACGGCAATTAACAATTTCTGTTTCATTTCCTGAAGCTAAGTGTTAAGTCATGTTTTTGGCTTTGATAAAATGTTTCCAAAAGGAATATTGATTGAACTGGATTTTATTCCTTTAATCATAAAACTGAAATTCAGAGACATTTATTCTTTCTTGTAGTTGGGAGTAAAATTGCAAGGTTATACGGTTGCTATTAGTATGTATTTTTGTTATCTTCACCAACCCTGAAGGAGATTGCTTGCTTGTTAGAGCTACAAATTGTGGAAGGGGCCATCAAGACTCCTAGGAAAGGAAAATAGTAGGTAGAGCATCTGTTCCCAACTTAACCACTTGGTCATTGTAGAATCTTAGAGCCTGACTCTTATACCTCACTGGGCCTTTGTTTTCTCCATAACATGAGGTGACTGAACCGATACCATATTTTTTAGCAGTAGAAATCCTTGAAAGTAAAGACTACTGTAGAATCTTTGCCTATAATTTTTTTTTAATTTTTTTTAAAGATTTATTTATTTATGCTTACAAGCTGGGGTACAGGCCAGAGGCGTGCGGCGGCGAGAGGGTTCGCCAGAGACAGAGTGGGGAGCAGAACAGGCAGATCAGCAGAAATACACTGCTGAGGGGAGCAGCGGGCAAGGCAGGAGAGGTCTGCCGCGCCATGTGGGAATCTCCCTGGCCGGGCATCGAACTTGCGTCACCACTGCCAACAGCTTCACAGCGCAGCGCTTAACTGCTGTGCCACCAGGGAGGCCCTTCGCCTATAATTTAAAGTGAGAAGTCCTATGAAGAGCAAATCGATATTGGCATCTGGATGTACTAAGGACCCACTTCAGCTTCTAAATTTCCATGTGCTAGGTCTTTTTAAATTAGAACTTACCTAATTTAATAATGAGATAAAATATTCTCTAAAACTAAGTGGCCAAGATCAGGACAAAGGGAAAGTAAAGATAGGAGAAAAAAGTTGAACTAGCAGTAAGATTATGGGTAAAATAATGGTCTTTGAGAATGTGGGTGTTAGTAGATAATATTTTCTTAATTTCTTTTTCCCCACTAAAAATTCTCAGATACATCCAGATGAAAATGAAATCATCCCAAAGCCAATGGGATTGCCTGTAAATACTCATGCAGCAAAATTAATTAGCTCTGTTCTGGTGTTCTCCACCTTCTTTTAGTTATCTGAACACCATTTTCATCAGCCAGCCTACAAGTTCTTGCAAGATATTATGAGTTGGTGGAACCACCATGGTGACATCTACAAAAAAGAAGCTATTTCACTCCCAGATTGAATTTGACCGATAGACCAAAGATAGCGTGGTTTTCACAGGAACAGTATTTTATAATATTGATAACCCAAACTATCGTTAGGTCTTAAAATATCTAAGGGTTAAATGATTACATGAAAAGCATTTTATCAGAAACTTGTAGAAAGCACTTTGCGTAAATACCCATGTTTTTAGATGAAGTGGACTTCAACATTTAATGAAACTGCCAGATTGTTTTTGTGACAGTATTTGGCATAAAATGCGTTAGAGTAATGCAAATAATGGTAAGGATAACAATGCAAACAAATTTAAGTTCTTCAGAAATGGAAGGGGGAAGTTATACTGGTTTCTTGAATAAACTATACATGTTATTCTCAAATGTGCAATTTATTTTTTAGCACCCCAGATACTCGTCCAGCTGGTCTAGAGGAGGCCGATCAACAGCCATTGCCTGGAGAACAAGGAATTAACTTGGACAACACAGGCCCTAAACTGCCGGAATTTTCAAACCGACCACCAGGTGATAAAAAGTTAGCTAAAGATTATACACTTACTATCATCTACATAGCATTGCAAAGCTTCTCATCAAGAAAACAGTATTTTATTTTGCCTCCTAATTAGACTGCTCTAGTGATACAATATGTCTAGTGTTTAGAAACTTTGTCCTTATATATCATAAAATTTTAAATAACTTCTGAAGGCATTTATATAGATAGATCTCAAATAATTCTTCATTATTTTAAGTCCTGATAAAATCAGACTGACATGTCTAATGCCTCTTTATTTTTATTATTATCAAGGTTCTAATTGGCACTGAAATGGAGTAAGATTAAATAGAAAGATATTTTCACTCTAATCCTGCTTGCCTACATTTCTTGCAGCCTTTCCTACTAGAGTTTTCTCAAAGTAGTAACTACCAAGGTTTAAAATAAACTTGTTTTAAATGAAAATTTTGTAATGACTCTGAAATATAAAAACATATAGATAATAGTAAAGGGAGCAGTCATATACCCAACACCTAGCTTAATAATAAGCAAGACCAGTATTATTGAAGCCCTCTATGTTTTACTCCTCTCTAATTATAAAGTAACACTATCCTCTGAATGCTAAAAAATTATGTTGAAAAGGGAAAAGCTTCTAAAGTTAATATCTAGGTATTATAGAACCATGACCAGCTGCCACATTTTCTCTGTACCTGATAACTTGTTCTGAGCAGTGATTTGTAATTTGTTCGCCTGTAATACGGTTGAAGACACACAAACCTTTCACATATGGACTACATCCCTGTGTGTACAAAGCACTGTTTTGTTCCTCACTAGTTATTCAACTTCCTTTTTGGCATATTTAGTGAAGTGATGATATTTTAGTGGCAAATTTTAATCCCCCATTAATTATTTAAAAAGTGATCCCCCCAAAAAAGAAAAGTAAATCCATCATGATGTCAGTGCTTTGTAGTACTTATTATAGATTGTTTCGGCACACTACACTTCCCAGCAGCACTATTGAGGTTGGGAGGTCATCAGTCTTTGACTGGTATATCCAGGAGGCATTATGAACAAGAAAATACTTTCTTCTCTAAGACGTATCTGAATTCTTATTTGAATTCTAAGGGTCCTCATAAACATGATTGCTTCTTTCTAAACTCTTTGTTAACTGGGAATCTACAGACTGAATTTGGCTTATAATATGTTTGAATTGTCATTCAGTATCTTAACCCAAACAAGAATCTGGATGTAAGTGTCTTTAGACAGAGCAAGCACCCTGCAGTTTGGCTCTGACCACAGGACTGCTGCTCTTATACCAGCCCACCTCTCTTCTTCACTACTGGCCTCACCCCTCAAGGCATGAGTTTGCATCCCTTGATTAATAAATCGGTTTTGATTATGTTATAGGCACTGTGTGTCTTCTGGCTTTCCCTCTTCACCATTCTGTCACAGCACTCACAGTTTGTCATCTCATCATTAGTGCTCTTTGGACTGCTGCCGATTAGCTATCTGGTATTTACTGTGCTGTCTGATGGACTGATTTTAAGATAAAAGGTACTGTGTAGTACCCTTGATAGCAATGGTCTTTTATAGAAATACAATTTTCTTAACAATAGGAACCCCAGTTAAACCTGTAGAAATGCTATATGTTATTGACTTTACAAATATAAAGAAGTTACTTAGAGATAAAACAAAAAGGGATTTTTTTAAAAAATCTTCAAAACTGGATTCCATACATTGTCCTCATTAGTGCTATGGGAATCTTTGGCCAAAAGACATTAATTAGTTATTGCACACAGGATCTGACCCTGTGGATCAGCAGAATTTGGTAACTTACTCTGTGAAAATCTTAAGCCAACGTTTCTTCCAGCTGCCGGAGCCAAAATTCTTATTCCTGTGCCTTAAAACTTTCCTAATGTATTTTTAAAACAAAAATGGAATAAATCTAGTTAGTAAAATTTATCCCAACTATATGCCCACTTTGCCTAACTGAACCAACTCTATTCTTTACTAATAATCTTTCTCTCTGTCCTGCTGATAGTGTAAGATTTTAGTTTTGCCAAGTAAAATCTTCACAAAGAAAGAATCATTTGAAATACTGCCATCTGCATATCTGCAAGGTATCTTCCCTCATAGTTCATTTTCCAAAATTATTTTTTTTCCTGAGGGCTGTTTCCCTGCCTCACTGTCTTTCCAATTATGGATCCATAGAAAATATTTCTCCAAATGGGATTTTACATTTAAGAGTAAAAGGATATTAATATCCATAAAAATTAAATTATATTTTCATTGTGTATCAGTCTGTATCACTTCCAGCTATTTATTCAAATAATTTACATTGGAGGAGCATTATCAGTTGGGTTTCCCCAAAGGATTGAGCTTGAAGGATACAGCATGGTGTGTGGAACCAATGAATTGGACTAATTTTAAATCCCTCCTTCAAAAGGAATTGAATCCTAGAATTTTAAAAATTTTACTTCTGCTGAAAGAATAAAAAGGCTATATTCAATGCTGGTGTTCTCAACGAAACCAAGTCTTAAAAAAAGTAATCCTATGCTAACAGAAAAAGTGAATTGTAACTTCATTCATGAGTACATTGAAATATTTTACCTGCATGAGACCTCTGTGCTGGGTGGCCAGCTTCTTGCTGTTGATGGAATTTTTCTCATTTCATCTGAATGTCTTACTGATACAGAATTGGCCACTTGCAGTGCATAGCAGAGTGTCTGTCAAGTCTTAATACAGTAATGCTTCACACAGACCCTGAAGACTGAGGAGCTCCAGGTTCTTGATGCTTTGCTTGTTGCTTTCTTAAACAGTGTGCCCCTTTGCTTATGTACAGTAATGAGGGGCTGCCCCTGCACCCCTGGAGCCAAGCATGCCTGAGCTGTTTGTACACAGTCTGTGCCTCCTAGATGAGTATTGCTTGGCTACACTCTAAAGGTAGCAAAGCTTTTCTTGCTGAAAATCTAACTTCCCTGATTTTGGGGGCTTGTTTTAGGTTATCCTTCTCAACCAATTGAACAGAGGTCACTTCAGCAGATGCCTCCTCAGCTCATGCAGCACGTGGCACCCCCACCACAACCACCACAGCAGCAGCCACAGCCACAACTGCCACCGCAGCAGCAGCCACCACCTCCCAGTCAGCCACAGTCTCAGCAACAGCAGCAGCAGCAGCAGCAGCAACAAATGATGATGATGTTCATGATGCAGCAGGACCCAAAATCAGTTAGGCTTCCAGTCTCCCAAAATGTCCATCCCCCCAGAGTCCCCCTGAATCCAGACTCTCAGAGAATGCCCATGCAGCAGAGTGGCAGTGTACCTGTCATGGTCAGTTTGCAAGGACCTTCCTCTGTGCCTCCGTCCCCTGATAAACAAAGGATGCCAATGCCTGTGAATACTCCTTTGGGAAGCAATTCAAGGAAAATGGTATACCAGGAGAACCCCCAGAATCCTTCCAGCTCACCACTGGGAGAGATAGCCTCACTCCCTGAAACAAGTAGCAGTGAAGTACCATCTGTCTCCGGTGGCCCAAATAACATGCCTTCACATTTAGTTGTTTCCCAGAATCAGTTAATGATGACAGGGCCAAAACCTGGACCATCACCCCTTTCAGCAACTCAAGGTGCCACTCCTCAGCAGCCTCCTGTAAATTCACTGCCCAGCTCTCATGGCCATCACTTTCCAAATGTGGCTGCTCCAACCCAAACTTCTAGGCCAAAAACACCAAACAGAGCCAGCCCTAGACCCTATTATCCCCAGACACCCAACAACCGCCCTCCCAGCACAGAACCTTCAGAAATCAGTCTGTCACCAGAAAGACTCAATGCCTCTATAGCAGGACTTTTCCCCCCACAAATTAATATTCCTTTACCTCCTAGGCCAAATTTAAACAGGGGCTTTGATCAACAGGGCCTAAATCCAACAACTTTGAAGGCCATTGGACAGGCACCTTCAAATCTTACCATGAATAATCCTTCCAATTTTGCTGCCCCACAAACTCACAAGTTAGATTCTGTGATGGTAAATTCTGCAAAACAGTCTAATTCTGGAGCAACAAAACGGGCAAGTCCAAGCAGTAGTCGCAGGGCAAGTCCTGGATCCAGTAGGAAAACCACCCCTAGTCCTGGGAGGCAAAATTCAAAAGCCCCTAAACTTACTCTGGCCTCTCAAACAAATGCAGCCTTGTTGCAAAATGTGGAGTTGCCAAGAAATGTATTGGTTAGTCCCCCTCCTGTGGCCAATCCCCCTATACCTGGAAACTTTCCTAACAGTGGCCTGAATCCTCAGAATCCTACTGTGCCTGTGGCTTCTATGCCGGGTGTTCTTGAGGATAACAAGGAGAGCTTGAATGTGCCTCAGGAAAGTGATTGTCAGAATTCCCATGGTAGGAAGGAACAGGCAAATGCTGAGCTAAAAGCAAACCCTGCCCAAGAAGTTAAAATGGCTGTCCCTGAAGATCAACCCAAAAAGGATGGGCAACCTTCGGATCCTAACAAACTTCCTAGTGTCGAAGAGAACAAAAATACGGTGTCTCCTGCTATGAGGGAAGCACCGACATCGTTAAGTCAACTTCTTGACAACTCTGGAGCTCCTAATGTGACCATTAAACCCCCTGGGCTTACAGATCTGGAAATAACACCTCCAGTAGTTTCTGGGGAGGACCCGAAAAAGTCATCTGTCATTCCCACACTGCAGGATCCGTCTTCTTCTAAAGAATCCTCTAATTCTCTAAATTTACCTCACAATAATGAGCCGTGTTCAACCCTTGTGCATCCAGAATTGAATGAGGTCAGTTCTAATGTTGCACCAACCATCCCTCCAGTAATGTCAAGACCTGTCAGCTCTTCCTCCATTTCTACTCCTTTGACCCCAAATCAGATAACTGTTTTTGTAACTTCTAATCCCATCACAACTTCAGCTAACACATCAGCAGCTCTGCCAACTCACCTACAGTCTGCATTAATGTCAACAGTTGTCACAATGCCGAATGTGGGTAGCAAGGTTATGGTTTCTGAGGGACAGTCAGCTGCTCAGTCTAATGCTCGACCTCAGTTCATTACACCTGTCTTTATCAATTCATCCTCAATAATTCAGGTTATGAAAGGACCACAGCCAAGCACAATTCCTGCGACCCCACTGACAACCAACTCTGGCTTGATGCCTCCCTCTGTTGCAGTTGTTGGCCCTTTACACATACCTCAGAACATAAAATTTTCTTCTGCTCCTGTACCACCCACTGTCCCCTCCAGTAGTCCTGCTCCAAACATACAGACAGGTCGACCCTTGGTCCTGAACTCACGAACCACCCCTGTTCAGCTTCCTACTCCGCCCTGTGCCACTTCAGTTGTTCCTCCTCATCCCCCTGTCCAGCAAGTGAAAGAATTGAATCCAGATGAGGCTAGCCCTCAGGTGAACACCTCAGCAGATCAGAGCACTTTGCAGACTTCACAGTCAACCACAATGGTTTCTCCCCTTTTGACCAATAGTCCAGGCTCCTCTGTCAACCGGCGAAGCCCAGTGTCATCTAGTAAGGGCAAAGGAAAAGTAGACAAAATCGGCCAGATTTTGCTGACCAAGGCATGTAAGAAAGTCACGGGCTCTCTTGAGAAAGGGGAAGAGCAATATGGTGCAGATGGAGAGCCTGAAGGTCAAGGACTAGAGACCACAGCTCCAGGGCTCATGGGAACAGAGCAGTTATCCACGGAGCTGGACAATAAAACCCCAGCATCCCCAGCACCCATTCTGCTTAAAATGACCTCTAGCCCTGTGGGCCCGGGCTCCACCTCAACAGGACCCAGCTTACCCGGCGGTACTCTCCCCACCAATGTACGCTCGATAGTAACCACTCTGGTACCCTCTGAGCTCATCTCCACGGCGCCGACCACAAAAAACAATCATGTTGGCATAACATCTGAGCCACTTGCAGGTGGCCTAGTGGAGGAGAAGGTGGGATCCCATCCAGAGCTTCTGCCCAGCATAGGTATGTACTTGGACCTGGCATCATCTCATATGAATTTTTTGATGATCTGTCCCCACAAGAGAAGGCATGAGTCCTTTTCTCATTGAAGGAAGAATGGGCTAAATGGCAATTAATAGTGGCAGTTTCATTTTTTGAATTGGGAAATACACTGTAAAATATACTTTAAAAATTCCATGTTAAGTTTACATTCACTAATATTGTTCTCTCTTAGTGCCTGAAATGATATACTTTTCATTTATATAGAATTTTTCATTTTATTATTTTAAAAATATTTATTTTGTAGAAGAACTGGGGTGTAGGCTAGAGGTGTGGGGATGAGAGAATTCACCAGAGACAGAGTAGGGAGCAGAACAGGTGGATTTACTGAAATCCACACTGCGTAGGGGAGCACTGGGAAGACAGGAGAGGTCTGCTAGGCCACATGTGGGTCAGCTCTCTGGTCAGGAGACTTAATCCCTAGGCCTCCAGGGAGACCCCTAGAATTTTTCACTTTATAAGGAAATATTTTTACGTGTTACCTCATTTTAGTACCAACTCTGTCATATAGTCTAATCCCATTTTATTGGTGAGGATATTGATGCTCAGTATTTGTTTGAAGTCCGTATGTGAACCTCCAGTTTGATCTGTCCCTTTAAATCTGCAACTTCTGCGGATTGTTCTTACCATGATGAAGACTTACTCTTTACTTTTTCAGAGCAGGTTTCTCATAGCCCCTTATGTATCCCAGGGACCATTCTGACTGACTAAAGGAAAACTTCCCAGAAAATCAGGTTTCATAATAGAAATAGGAGGAACAAAGTGGTTAAGAGCCAGATACACTTGGGCTGGTATCACAGCACCAGCATTTATCAGCTATATGGGCTTGGGGAGTAACTTGGCCACTCCAAACTCTAGTCTCCTGCTTTGTAACATGGAGACCATAGTAGTTGTAAGAATTCAATGAGAGGGGGGCTCCCTGGTGGCACAGCGGTTAAGCGCTGCGCTGCAGAGCTGTCGGCAGGGGCGACGTGAGTTCAATGCCCAGCCGGGGAAATTCCCACATCCCCTCAGCAGTGTATTTCCATCGATCTGCCTGTTCTGCTCCCCACTCTGTCTCTGGTGAAGCCTCTCGCCTCTCCACACCTCTGGCCTGTACCCCAGCTGTATGTATAAATAAATAAATCTTAAAAAGATAAATAAATAAAAATAAAAATAAAAAAATTCAATGAGATAACATGCTTATTAACTATTTAATAAATGGTTAAAAATTCTTATCACCAGTTTCATTTTGATGCAGTGTCTTTGCAAATTAGACCATTCTATTGATGTGTATCTAGTTTGGATTATTTCCTATGAAATGCTGATGTGGTCTAATGATGGAAACATAGGTGACCTTGTACTCCCCTACTTCCATTCATCCCCAACCTATTCCCCCCCTCCCCACTTCCACCAACTCCCCCACACACACACACATACACACACAAACTCACTCACATAGGGTCCTCCTTCTGTGAGGCTTAAGTGGTACAGCTTTGTTTCCCCAGAGTGGAGTCAGTTACATACTGCCAAAGCTGGGAAGAACTTCTGCTGTATCCTAGGCCAGCTAATAGTGCCTATCTTGTTTATGCAGCTAAAATGCTTCAAGTGCCTACCATTGAGTAGTAAGCAGCCAGGAGGAGGGACAGAAAGAACACAAGCTTCAGGGTAAGATCAGAGTTCAAATTCTAGCTCCATTGGTTACCAGTTACAGTTGGATATGGTCTTTTACCTTATAAACCATGTACTTAATTCACTGTAAAATGGAGATGGTAATTCCTACCTATTAGAATTTATATAAAAATTAAATGAGAATGCTTAGCATAAAGGGGCCAGTACACAGGACTCTGGAAAGCTTTATTCCCCATCTCCCTGCCCCTTCACTTCAGTTGTAGAGATACAGGGAATAATAAAAGCCCATAAGAAATGTGCTGCCCTTGCGGGAGACAAACTTCACAGGTCTCTGTTTCAATGATATGTTAGCCCTAAGAATTCGAAAGAAATCCAGTATCACTTAATTATATTTTCTGCTATAAAGTGGTTCTATTCTACTTCTTATTAGGGAACTTTTCCCTCAGGTGCCAAGAGAATAATGATGAAAGAATGAGGAATAGAATTTTTAACTGGGTCTTATACAATCATAGAGAAATATGTGTGCCCTGTAAGATAAACCAGCAATTGGGAAAAATTCTTTTTAGTTAAGATTGTTTCCCATTCTTTTTCAAAGGGCTTCTGTGCTTTTATCTTGAAAATGTGAGAAATAATAGAGTTATAAGTAGAAATTTAAGTACAGTTTTAAGCTTTGACAGTTAAGTATCCAAAATAAATTCTTGACACAAATGCATTATTGACTGTTTCACTAATAAGCTGGTAGAGAAATTCCAAAATTCACTGTTTCCACAGGAGGATGAAACTTGTTGCAGTTCATCTAGGTTGTTCAACTGGAGAATAAAGATGGGAGATATACCCTTGAGTGACTGTGACATATCTGTGCCCTTAATTTTTGCTGTATGATCTGAGATTTCATTCTAAAGTACATTGGATATTGCATTTCTCTAAAGGGGCCTAAATTCTCTCTCTCCTTTAAAGCCTAATTCTGATGTTTCTTCCTTTAATGAGCCTTCAGATTTCTCTATATGGAATTGATTTCCCTTGTTTTAGACTTTCTTTATGAATCTTCTTTTTGTAACAACACAGTGCACTCCAGTGTACCACATATATGTATCTTTAATATTAACTAGATTGATAGAGTATTATAGTAGCTGATTTTTAAAGTAAATCTTGAAATTAATTTCAAGGCCAGCTTCAAGTATAGCCCTCTAAGATTATGTGTATCTCAGCAGTTTCTTAGCCCTTAATTCTGTCAATGCTTTCTCATTGTTTAGAAAAGAAAGTGAAAGACCTGTATCTTTTTTTCCCCCTTGCCTTAGCCCCTTCACAGAGTTTAGTTCCAAAGGAAACTCCAGCCACAGCATTGCAGGGGTCTGTTGCCAGACCAGGTAAGACACACTTTGGAACAACTACTCTGAGTGGAATGATTTATCTGTGAAGGAGCTGCTGCTGTCCTCAGTGTGCCAAGAAGTGCCTGAAACTATCTGATCTGTTTCAGAGCAGACTTAAGCTGAGAGACAGAACCTATGCAACACTATTTGAGGTTATTTTCCCCCTGGTTTCTCTTACCTATTCCTGGTATCAGCCAGGGAACTCAAGAAAAGCATCTGTCTGCCACCCAACCATGGTTGGTTTCTATTGCAGAGTTTGCCCTGTTCCATGACCCTGTACCCACTGCTAGTTGCTGACTGTCTGGTGTATGACAACTCTGTGGCATGGCGAGTGTTGCTGTACTGAGTAATTGCATTATCATGGTGGGAGTATCCACTTGTTCGAGAACCTCTGCTACAGTCAGGTAGCCATTCTTCCAGGGAGTCAGGGTCATTTCAGTCATCTGGATGGCATTAAGTTTCTTTCCATGACCAAGATATTGTAAATAGCACTCGGGATGGTGTTTCTGGAGAGTGGTGACAGATAACTGCTGTGGGATGTTGGGTCAGCTCTGAACACATGATGGTTTTGATGGTAGTAACAACACTGCTTTTATAGGTTAAGCTTGTCAAAGCAGTCTTGCTGGCTCTTTGTCACTGTAAATCATTGAGGGGTGCCAAAAAAAAGTATGACTGCTTTCTATAAAGAGATTAGAATCTTGTTGATGGTGTAATTCACACACTTGACAGAATTAACAAGAAAAAAACCAGCAATATAACCATGTTTAGTTTTGTAAGTCTAAGCCAGTAAAAGTAAGGTATAGCTTGTGATTGTTTTAAAACCTGGTGTTGTGTCATAGGTGATAGATGGGCCACTCTACAGCATTCTCTTTAGGTAAAATCAGCTTCTGAAGAGAAAAGATGGCCAAAAAACATTTCAACCACTCAGATTCTTCTTTTGTGACCTGCTACCCACACAATACCTGACACTATGCTGAGCATCTAAGAGTAAATTACTCAGGCTTGATAGTAAAACTCAATTTGGGTGGGGAAAAAAAGGAGCAACCTGGAAAGGGGGGGAAATTCCATTTCTTGCCCCAACTCTGCTCTAGAAAATGGGCTTTACCATATCATAAGTCTTCCTTGTTAGAATAATTTGCCAGAGAATCCTGTTTCTTCTAAAAACTTGGCTTAATTCTACTTAAAATACCCCCAAACCTACTAATTGCCTTTACCAAACCCCTGATCTCCACTGAGATGAATTAGCTCTGATAGTGTTAAAATTCTCAAAAGTATTGATACTTCAAAAAAAAAAAAAAGTATTGATACTTTGTTTCAAACAAGCAAACTAATCAAGGTTTTTTTTTTTCCCCTAATTAACCTCTTTTGACTTGAGCCCTATTCAAGTTGGGTATTAAAAAACCTGAGTCTGTATGTGCCAGTGGAACCAACAGACTGCACTCAGTCAGCTGGTATGTTTCTTGGGGAGGGATGTCCAGGTTTTAGGATTAGATATGGGACATAAATAACAAATGAGAAGAAAGGATTCTCTTCTGCTAGCATCTTCCATTGATGGCAAAGTTAGTGCAGCCTCGTCATATGGGGGCTGCATCCCCATTAACGTCATAGCAATAATAATAGTACTGAGTTATTATTAAATATGAGGTAGAATACTACATTTTTGTATGAGTTATTAAATAATCTAAACTTGGAAGTGGAAACATGTTTATCCCCATTTTCAGATGAAGTGTTAAGCACAGTGAGGTCAAGAAATTTTCTCAAGGTCACATGGCTAATAAGCAATGAGGTAAAAAGTTTTAACCCAGGCACTCTGACTTCACTGCCTTCAAAGAGATTACCATGTAGGGCCTCCCTGGTGGTGCAAGGGGTTAAGTCACAGTGCTATCAAGCTATCACCAGCCACTTCAGCATGAGTTCGATTCCCTGCTGATTCCCAGCTAGGGGTTTGATTCCCAGCCAGGGAGCCAACTCATATGGTACAGCAGACCTCTCCTGTCTCTGTCTCTAATGAATCCTCTCACCCACCCACCCCCAGCACCTCTGGCCTACACCTCAGTTCTTGTATGCATAAATAAATAAAAATAAATCTTTTTTAAAAAAGAGAGATTACCATGTAGTCAATAGATGAGACTGAGTATGAGGTAAATTCCCTAAGTGGGGACAGGTACAGGTTATAGAACTGCAGAGGCAGAAGAGATTATTACTGTCTGGTACTTCAGGGAAGTTCTTTTGGGAAGATAAAACTACCTAAAGACAAATAATGGAAGATCTTTTTTTTCTGGTACTGAGAAGAAAGTACCTGGTTAGACTATACTATGCTCATTTAGGCAAAATCTCACTAGACAGATTACTGTCTTTTCTTGAAGGACATTGCTGTGAGATTGCAGAAGAGGGACGCATGAGGCCTGTAGACAATATCTCAAAACAAATTAGCATGCCCTCTAAAACTCAGTGAGGAAGTCCTTTGGAGGAGAGTGTTTCCATAATAGATGTTTAAGACATATTTGAAGATTGCTGTCTTTTAAAAGTGTTGAGAGGGTGGAGATATTTTAAGAATAAAAAGTCTCTACATGAGAGAAAGATATTTATTTTACTAACCTAGTTGTAGCTGGATGAAATATGAACCGGGCAGTGTGAATTTAGCACTGTTGATCCAAACAGGATTATTTCAAAGTGTGGAGTAGAAATAAAAATAGACCAAGTAAGTGCCTTATGCTCCAGATAACCAAGTTGTGTCCTTGCCAGTTCTGTCTGTATACTGTGTAGGGTGAGGGTGCTGCTGAGCACAGAGACTTACCAGCCTAAATAGGACATTCAGCACTCTTGTAGACACCTAGCTTCTCCCTATGGATATGTATTCCAGAAGTTTCCACATTTCATTTCTGTCTTTATATTTTTTACAGAACTTGAGGCAAATGCTGCCATAGTCTCTGGACAAAGGTAAGATGATCGTTTCTGCGAACTTAGTATGAGTACGTAAGCTTCTCTGAAGGCGATCAGCTTTCTCAACCTTTAAATCTCTTTTCTCACCTTGTCATTTTACTTTACTCTTTGCGCCAGTCTGTTATTCTGACTAAAGTAAGGAATTGCCATGAGTCCTAAACCCCAGAAGTATCATTTCTCTTAATAAAACTTGGTGGCTAAATTTCTGCTTTCAATGATTGTTTTGAAAACTGAACACGATATCCTATTCAGCGCTCGGCATAGTGAGTATGTAGTAAATATTTAATATATAGATGCTGTTGCTGTCATTGGCTTTAATAATAGTCTTTACAACTACCTCCTGAAGTACAACTGATCCTCTAGGCAAAAAGAGAGAAAGCCAGGTGGGTTCTGACTCTAAAACTCTTGCTTTTTCTGTTATTCTACGTTGCCCATAACCTAACAGAATAAAATTACTTATGTGACTTCAGCCTCATTAGATCCAGAATTTTCCCAAAGTCATTTCTTTTTTAGTATAAGACTATGCTGCATAACACTTTAAAGTTTCTCATATTTGTACATTAAATTAGTTTTCTTACTTATCTTCATATCAACCCTGTGAGGATTGAATTTATTTATTTGAATGCTATACACAGGGCTGCAAGCTCCCCAGATATATTATCTCATTTAATTTTCACAGTATTTATTAGGAAAATAAATTCTGTTTTACAGATGAGAAATCTGTAAAGTTCAGAGTAGTTTACTAAATTCCTCAAATTCACAGGTTTAGTGAACGATGAAACCAAGATTCAAACCCAGGCCTTCTGAGTCCAGTTCCCCCCCCCCCCACACACACATATATATATGATCAGGATTTATGTATTAAAAATCTAAAGCATGGAGATTGTTAAATATCATGACCAGTAAATGCACACCTAAAACTTGACCCCTGTTCTTTCGACTCCAAATTCCTCGCTATTCTTACTATACCACTCTGCCTGGATTTTTTGAATTGGGCTAGTATTTTAATTCATTTGTGTTTTCAACATACAAGTATGTGACTAGAGAAAGAAGATAATCAGATCAAAAATACCTCCTGTGAGTAATTTGGTTCCAGAGCTACTTGAGCATTAACCATGTAAACACCAGGACAGACTGCTGTGGTTTTTGTTTTGCCAGGATTAAAAGGTACCTCCCTCAGGAATCCTCTTTCCTCAGAGATTTTTGACCAATTCCTGGCCTTCCGACCAGAAAATTATCTTTACAACTCTAAAAGAATGTATAAATTCCCAACTAATAATTCCATCCCAGCTTTAACCTTGACTTGCCTTGGCTCATAGGGCAGTTGTTAAAACTAGCTTAGTGAACAGTGAGTGTCATCAAATTCCCAGCTTTAGTGCTATTAGAAGAAGCATCCTTTGGTAGGAGCATACAGTGAAGGAATAGGGGTAGTTGATAGTCAGGAACTCACAACCCAGTGGAAGGCACAAGACTTTAAGATAAAAAATGCTTTGCAGTCTGATGGGTGCTCTAGAATGCCAAGTACAAACTGTGAACCCAGAGACAAAGCGACAACTCCACTTGGGAGTGAGTTCATGGAACACTTCCCAGAAGAGGCATCATTTTGGCCAGTTTTTTTTTTATTGTGGCATTATTTATTTTTTGTTTAGTTCCATGTCCTATAAGCAAATTTAATCCTTTTCTTTTTTCCTAATAATTTTAACAAATTTTTTGAAACATGAAAAGCCATAGAAAAATTTTTAAAGAAAACTTGAAATTCAAATCAGAATTACAAAGATTACCTGTAAACCAATATTCCTGGCTTCATAATCACTGTATATATTTAAGTTCATCTTCTAGTCCATTTCACATAGTTATGTATTTACATAAGTCTATGTGTGTATGTATGTATGTTATTCGATCTACTGTTCATATGTATTTACCATACAGTGTTACGTCTAATACATATATATATAACATAACATAAAAACATTATACACACACATATCTCACATACATTCATTGATATGTAATTACACATACACTCAAGTAATGAAAATGGAATTATACTATTCATAATGTTGGTTTTTCTCTACAATAATGAATAGTTTGTATCATTAAATAACTTTCTACAACATGATTTTTCATAATGATGTGCCATGAGTTAGTAAACTAATCTGCTATTAAGCATCTAAGTCTTCTGTATTCATTAGCATGAATAAAATGCCTTGACACCCTTGTGTGTTTTAACTCTGTAAAATGATTTCTCTCAGGCATCTAGGGATGGAATTGCTGAGCCAGAGAATTTAGATTTCTCAACCTCAGCTTTATTGACAGTTTGGATTAGGTAATTCTTTGTTAGCGGACTGTCTTATGCATTGTAGGCTATTTAGTGGCACTCCTGGCCCTCTACCCAAAAGATCTAGTAACATCCTCACTAGAGTGTTAATGACACTCCCCCAGTCATAACAATCAAAAATGTCGCCAGACATTCTTAAATGCCCTGTTTAGATCCATGGGGGAGCCTCCCTGGTGTTGCAGTGGGTTAAGTCTCAGCCTATGAAGCTATCAGCAGCCACTGCAACATGAGTTCGATCCTCAGCCAGGGAGATTCCCACATGGCGCAGCAGACCTCTCCTGCCTCACCCGCTGCTCCCCGTCAACAGTGTATTTCAGTAGATCCGCCTGTTCTGCTCCACACTCTCTCTGGTGAATCCTCTCACCACCAGCCCCACCTCTGGCCTATACCCCAGTTCTTGAATGCATAAATAAATAAATCTTTTTAAAAAATAGATCCTTTGGGTTACACAGTTTGCACTCCTTCTGGAATGTATGAAATGTTTTTTTCTCTATATACTCAGTAATATTGGATATTGCTAATTTTAAGTCTTTGCATACTGAAAAAAGGAATTGAGATAGAAGCAGTTAATATACTCAGCAGTATGGTGTGACTGTAGTCCCAGGCATATTCTGCTATAAGGTTACCTGTAGTATGTCATTATATTACTGTACAAGGCTCATTGTAAATGCCAATATATATTAATAATACCCCAGATTTTTAGGTACTATTAATTTGTGAAGGGGAATATTCTTACCTTAGGAAAATGAATGCGGAAGCTTGGAGATTTTTCTTCCAAGTTCCTTATATCTTTCACCTATTTCTCTAAAATTCCACCTGCATTATGCTTTAGTACTTTATTTTGAATAATGTACCAAGCTAGACTCACTTTTATTTTTTTTATTAGTGGTTTATTTATTGAAATGCCATTGGTTAACATCCTTGTTAGTGTTTTGGAAGTACAGGATCTCCCCCTTCAGGTGTAGCCACCGTACCACACCCACCACCAAAGCACCTACAGTCCTCCACCGCAATCCACTGTGTTCTCTCCCCACATTGTTCTCATCTTCCCTTTCCCTCTCCTTGTCTCCCTCAGGATACCTCAGTTCTAAGGTCAGCTTTCAAGGGTTGGTTTTAAAGTTTGTCTTTGTCTGACCCTTGGCTTTTTCTATGTTTAAACTCACTTTTAAATTTTCAGTAATATAGACTGTAACTATGCTCATTGTCCCATAGTGGAATATTTTCTCTCCAGAATGACTATGTAGTTCTTAACCTCCTGCCTTATGAATGAGACTCTATCTGAAGAGCGCTTTTTTATGTGACTTGATTCCCTCACCTCTTTGGAAACTTTTTGCTTCCCTTTGTTAGCAGTGAGCCCAAAGAGATCATAGAAAAGTCCAAAACCCCAAGCCGAAGAAACTCCCGAACGGAAGAGCCAACTGTGGCTTCTGAAAGTGTGGAAAATGGACATCGTAAGCGATCCTCTCGGCCTGCTTCAGCCTCCAGCTCTACTAAAGGTTAGCAGTGGGTCGTGGGTGCTATTTGTGAGTCAAATTAAAGGATAGGGTTCTTATCACAGCAGAAGAGGACTTTGTCCTTCATCTTTGCTTCTGTTCCTTAAATTTATCAAGTTAACTTTGACTACTACTGCTTCTTTCGTTCTTCCTTTATTTGCTAGTTCATGTAACTGTGTGTTTTCTGTGTGTGTGACACAAGAGCATCCAGCACTGTTGGAAAAAAGAACATAACAGGGCAGATTGACACGTGATCTCCACTTCAGATAAGTCCTCAGTATGGCCCAACCATCTATTTTTCTGTGGTCAGCTCTTTCCCACTCTTTGCTCTTTTAAAATCTCTATTATTGCCTCCTCTTTCAGCAGAGACTCTCACCTCTTTGCAGAGAGAATAGAACTCCCTGAACTCTTTACTACCAAGACGTAAATGTACCAGTGTCATCCTTTGCTGCTTCTATAAAAGAATAGCTGTTCCTCCACTTTGATCTTTTCTGACCTTCTCAAGAACTTTACCCTACCAGTTTTCTCTTCACTGTTACTTGTTATCTCCTTTTTAAGTTAACTGTTCCCTTGACTTCTATGGCTAAGAACTCTGAATAATTTTCTGTCTACTTCTCCGACAGCTCCTTCTCAGTCTCTGTATCTAACCATTAGATATTGGCCTTACTCAGGCGTCAAACCTGAGTCATCTTTTCTCTTCAACTTATGTCTTCATGTCTTCTCCCTAATGGATCTTATTCCCGATCTCCCCTTCTTTAGTTAAATTCTTTCAGAAATGAGTTGTGAGCTTTTATTTCTAATAAAGAGCTCTAGAGATCTCACACAACTACAGGTACATCCTTAACAGGACCAAACTTACAATTTTCATCCCCAGTGTAAGGTCCTCTGCCATTCTCCCCCATCTCAGTGAATGGCACTACCATCTGTTAGGCAAGTACTCTTTGGCACCTCTGTCCCTCACCTTCAACTCTAATCCATCACACACAAGAAAACCTGCTAATTTTATCTCAGGTGGCCCAAACTTATCCACTTTACCTCATCTTAACTACTGTACTAATTAAAGCCCTTAAATGCTTGCCACTGTAATTAGAATTAAATTCTAAAAGCATCAACATGGCACACAAGGTTCTGTGAGGCCTGGCCCCTGTTAACGTCTCCCAGCCTCATCTCACCAACCTCAACGACTTGGACGTGCCATTTCCATCCCTCTCATCACAGGCCTATGTGTATGTCGCAGTTATTGCAGAAGTTTCTTTCCACTTCCTTCCTCTTTTCCTGTTAAATTCCTACTCTTTCTACTTGTCTTAGCTCACTTGTCACTATTGTAAGGAATCATAGCACCATGTTGTTCTCCATCATAACACCACAATTGTAACTTTATGTCTATTTATGTGATAGATAATTTAAATCTATACTCTACTAGAGCAGGAGACCATATCTGGTTTTGCTCACCACCTATCCCTATTGCCTTGTATGGCACCTTATATAATTAGTAATAATTAATTTAATAGCCATCTGTCAAATAAATATATATATGTATGTATGTGTGTTAAGTACTTACTACATGCCAGGCTCTGGGGCTATAACAGTGAAAAGACAGCTTCTCTGTTCTTATCACATTGATTATATGCTAACTGGAAAGATAGACTCAGTATGTTAAATATTACGTGCTATAATAGCAACATTACATAGTACTGTAGGAGCATATAGCTGAGATTCTTTGCTCCTCCACCAAGTCAGAGAAGTATTTCTGGAGAAAAATATGTATAAATTGAGACCTCAATAATGAGGAGGCATTATCCATGTTATGGGGGTTGAATGAAGCATTCAAGGCAAAAGGTACAGCATGTGCAAAGGCCCGGATCTGAGAGGGTGTGATTCCCTCCTCCTCTCAGGAAATGTGCTGAGCTTGAGTAACCTTGATTGGGCAAGAGGTAGGACCTAGGCCAATTGCCTGATATCAGCAGGGATACTGAGAAACAGTCAGGTACTGTTGGGTTGCCTGTCTGAAGACCAGGGCAAGTTGTGATGCACCAACACTGGACACCAGACACAGACCTGAGATCAGCTGACATTGGCAGGTCATATTTCTGGGCAGCAATTTCATGATGTCTCATAAGAGCACCCGGAGTAGGCCACAGGTCTACAGGTTATACACATGTAAAGTAGATATCTTGAAGTCCCCCTTACCTCAACCTGCTAGAGAGGGGAGGTGTTGGGAGTAGCCATCTTTCCTCTCCAAGCATATCCAGAGTCTTCTTGGGTATCCCCACTTTTAATGCAGAAATGGAACCAACAACTTTCTTCTTTCCTGGGAATCATCTCATAGGCAGAAACTTGTTTGGAAAGAAGCATGCTTTTTAGCCTATTGAGTACTAAACTCTTGAGCACAAAAGGGAAAATTCCTGGAATCCTGTGGGAAAATTGCTTCTTCACCTCAATTCTGTGTATTCTTTTTATCCCTCAGTTTCTCAAAGGTTCAAGTTCTCCTAGGCTGTAGAATATGGTGTGTAATTAACTTTAAAGCAGGAAAAATGCTTTAGATGTTACACACCAGATTTTTAGAACCTTGACCTGAGCCTAAAGCCTCAAAATACTAAAGATGTCATTTACAGAGTACCAGAAAGAATTAATGTAAGGAGCAACTGGGCCATTTAAGAAGAGATGCCCAAATTAGAGCCACTCTAGAGAAATGCTAGCCAAGAAAAGATGGAAAGCTAGAACCTTCTGTAGAAGAGGTATGGGAATAGGCTCGTATACTTAAACTGGACACTTCCAAGGTACTGGTAGTCATGTTGGTATGCCAGCCCCATCCATGCTTTGAGGCTTGGCTGCTGGCTTAGTAGAGGCCACAGTGACTTGCAGGCTTTGTGATCTTGCATGGAGAGGTGTTTGTGTGTCTTCCTAGAAGAAGGAGTTCTGACCAGATCCTCGAATCAGTCACTTAGAGTGCTCTTCACGAGCCTCAGTTCCTCAGGATATCATTCTTTAACTCTCTTAGGTAAGTTGCCTTTTAAATCAGGAATGAGTACTATAACTTCTGGTTTTTAAGTGTTAGAACTTTTGGTTCCAAATTAAAGAGTAAATATGCATATTGCTTGTCTTGCTGTGTTGTATACAAAAATAAGAACCAAAGTCATGAAATAATAGCTTCCTGTGATTGTATTTGAGCCATTAACCCAGGGAGTGATCTTAAAATATCAAGCTGGTTTCTAATATTTATGTACTTCAAACTTGGAGACACATAAGTAGTGCTGGGTATTAAAAACAGCTTCCTATAGCATCAGTATTTTAAATGTTAAGGGAAAGAAGGACTTTACCTTTTTGTGCTCATAAGATTTTGGTCTTATTATGTGCAAGCAAAATCAGAAAACATTCTCTTTTTCTGTGAATTTTGAAAGCTAAGAAATATATTTACAGTTTATAATGAAAAATATTGCTACTTTTTTATTGTTGGGAACCAGTGACATTTATCATGTTCCTGCTGTGAGAACAGTTTGTCTACATCATGCTGGCCAAAGCCTACTAGACTGCCAGATTGGAGCAGGTGGAATGGATGATTTCTGGGCAAGTCCAAAGAGGCCTACCTTGGTAGATTGGTCATTCTCTAATCTGTTGTTTTTGGCTTTGGCTTTTAATTATAAACAAAAAAATTGATTCCCACAAATAAACTTTTTCTTAAATTGCACTTAAGGTATGTTGTTTACAACTGTGCAAATGAGTAGTTCTGCTTCCAGATATGATCAGTTCCCCATTAACACAAATAATTTTCTAGTTTCCCTTGTCATTCTTTATTTACTGTTGTATTTATAAATTTTTATATTTCAACTGGGAAAAAAAAGGATCACTAGTTTAAAACATGAAGTTCAAAGCATACGTTTGAAACCAGGAGAAGTATGTTAATATGAGAGAAGTACAGAGTGACGTGTAACCGTCAGCAGTTGTGGGTGTCCCCGGGTACTCTAAGGTTCCTCTGAAAGCAAAGTGGAGTGATAGCCCTACCCAAATGAATAGACAAGCGTGTGTGTGTGTGTGTGTGTGTGTTTATATTTGATAGTTCTGATTGTTGATGCTGTGAAAATGCAAATGAGCATACTAAGACGGGAAAAAGCCCGGAACGATAACTGCCTGCAGTTGAAGTATTATTTTGAAACCAGCCATGCAAATTTTGAAAGGAAATTTCCAGAATGTTTTGCAGTTACATAAGGAAGTAGTACATGTAGTAAATAAAAAGCACAATGAAGTGAACAAGATTAAGGTCAATTTATAAAACTACTCAGAAGGTAAAGTGCACATACTGGGATAATTACTAGAACCCTGTATATTAGAGAGTCAGCTAAATTTGCTTAAGGTCAAAACAATGGAGTCAGGCTAAAAAAATGCCCTTAGCAAATTATACATTTAAAGGTTCCTCAAGGACATACATGAACAGCCACCTGTAAGATGGTATTGTCCTAGTTCTTTACCTTATAGCTGGTTCTAAAATATGAATGTAAATTACGTGACTACACTATCAGTCTTTAAATGATATGTATGCTTGTGAAGTTATTAATTTGCAAACTCCTCGATGGTTTAAAAACCAAAGAATTTTTTAATAATATATGTTTATGTCAGTATGGTATTGATTGTGGGGAACTGGGAGTGGGATTAGATGCAGTCGGATAAGCTTTTAGAAGCAGACCTCATGCACATCCTCAGTGTCCCTTCAGCCACTATATTCACTAGAATTCCTTATCCGAAAGAATGTGTCTCTAGGGTCTCACCATTGTGTGAGTGGGAAAAGTGGAAACATTCTGAGAGACTATTTTAAAATTGAACCCAAAAAAAGGCATCTTTTCAAACAAATGTATAAAGGTATCAGACATAACTTTGCTCTGTGACCCAAATTGGGTCAATTTATCCAGAGGATGTGATAGAGATTTCAAAATCAGTTGATATTTTTTCTTCCTCATGGAAGTACAGAAGTACATCCTATATCACCACTCCCACCATGATAACTTGTTTGCAGATCCAGCATAAATCACTTACTCACTTATGGTTCCACTCATTGATTCATCTTCAGAAGCACAAGCAACCTGCCAGCTTATTGGGTGCTTTGGAGCAGTGACAGATGGGAATAAGCAAGGAAGGAGTGGAGGGGCCTGCAGTTGCTTATCTCCTCTACTTCCCACTTCTTTTCCCAGCCACATAAGTGTTTCTCAGACACGCCACTTGATCCTTCATATAACAGCAAAGGAGAAGCCTCCAATTAATAATTAACAGATATTTTTCTAAAGATAAACAATCAAGACAAAATCGTCTATGTTTTTGTTCTAAGTGATATTGCTACAGTGAAAATGAAGCTTGAGAGTTGAATGGGGAGTTATGGGTAGTAATTTATTTACATAGAGTTAAAATGAAACAATTATCAACATCCTGTCAGATTATTCTCTGATTAGAAAAAGAGTAATGAGTTAAATCAGACTGATTTTACCATAAGGCACAACATGACCTACCAAAAAAAAGACATACATACTGAAATTTCTACCAACAGAACCTCAAAAACATTGCACAGGTCACCTCTTGGAAAGTCATCCAGGTCTCACTTCTTAGAAATTACTGTAGCTAACAGAACAATAAACTTTTCTTTTTTCATCTGTATTTTGATACTGGGCTGTCAAAATAGGATACAAAAGAGAGGAAAAAAATTGCTTAGAACACTGAACCTAACATGTCATTATAAAATTTTACCTAGTTTATAGAAATGGATACATATGATTAATCTTGCCTGTTAATTTCTTAGATAAAAAACATTTTTTCTTCTTGATGGGAAATTATTTTAAAACATTGTTTCTATATTAAACCCAAAATACCTAGTATGGAATAGCATGGAGAATAAGGGTGAATTTTTAAGATCAGTGTGATATTTTAATTTTACATTGGAGAGCTTCAATCTATTTATTGTACTCTGCTGTAGAAGAATTCTGTGTGGGAAAGTTTTTTGAGAAACATGATTTAATGTGGAGTATGATTAAGTAGATTTGACACTGATAGTACAAGAGGAATTAAAGAAATTAAGATGCACTCATTCTCCTTTAGGTCACTGTGACCTTGCATATAAATCACTCAGTCCCTACCTCTTCCGTGATGTTCTCAAGTTCACTTGAGCTCAGATCAGCTTGTGGCTTGCTCTGAATTGCTTCCATGCAATGGTTATACATAACACGCATGTATGGACCACAGAATACTCCTGCTGACCAAGGGTAGAGTCAGTCATGGTCATGGTGTAGAAATTTTGACTGTAGCATGGCAAAAAGTTTCCTATTGCAAAACAATAACTTGGGGCCTCCTCGATGGTGCATCGGTTAGGCGCTGCACTGTGGAGCTGTCGGCAGCGGCAATGCAAGTTCGGTGCCTGGCTGGGGAGATTCCCACATGGTGCAGCAGACCTCTCCTGCCTTGCTCACTGCTCCCCTCAGCACTGTGCTTCCGTCCATCTGCCTCTTCTGCTTCCCACTCTGTCTCTGGTGAACCCTCTTGCCGCCCTACACCTCTGGTCTGTACCCCAGCTTGTATGCATAAATAAATAATTTTTTTTTAAAGTCTTGAAAGAAAAACAAAACAATGACTTGACTCCAAAATGGACCCAGAGGCTGGTTTGTTTGGACTCTGGCATAGTTTACTAACATTGCTCAATTGATTTCTCACCAGAAGCAGTCAGTCTCCATCATTTCACTGGGTGATAGAAACTGGTAATGGAGATTTTGGGGCTAAATGCCCAGCTCACAGTGCTTTCCCAACCCTGCCACTTTTTCCAGCCAGGTGTGTTGCTTCATCTCCCACCACTATATCACATTTGCCCAATTGCCAGGCCCTAGCATACAGAGCTGTAGCCTCTCCCCACTGAGTCCTGTAGGATTCCAGCTGTTAGCCCTGGTTTTGCCGACTGCCTGAAAGGCACTGCTGTAAAGAGTTACCTCAGCTGAACATGTCCTTCCTTTCCCCCCACAGACATAACCAGTGCGGTGCAATCCAAGCGAAGAAAATCCAAGTAAACAAGCTGGACGGCGACTTGATACTTGTAAATGTGTGTGAATTTTACAAAAAACAATTTTGAGCTGTGACTTTTTAAAATCCATTTCTGTACAGTTAGTCATTTTAATAATGTGGCCCTTTTCCTAGTCCCTGCAAACTGTTTTGTAAAGTGCAATGGGAAAGCAGAGTTGTTGAACCCTTTTTGGTGTTGCAAGATGAAGTTCAAGTTTCTAAAATGTTGCCATGTATTGAGAGGAGCTAATACTATTATATTAGTTTTCATATTTCCTAAGCAGCCTAGAGTACAGGGTGAGCATCTTTAGATCTTCTAATGATGTATCGTGCTGTGGAAGTACTGTGTGTGAATAGCAGTAGTGTGGGCAAAAGGAATCTTCTCATTTGGAAACGCTGTAAATAATTTTATTATATAGTGTTTTGGATGTATTTGTTGTAGAAATGGACCAGTGAATAAAGAGAATCTAAGGGTTTCTACAATGTGAAATATTGAATGTGTTAAATAAATGTCATTGTTCTAGAACACAAATGTATGTCATTGGTAACACTGGTAAGGGATTATGGGTGAGCAAGCTCTTTATGTGAACCATAAATGAATAGGAACAACGTTCTTTGTAAATTAGAATCCCATCTTGTCCTCACTGTACCTGGGATGCCTAGCTGGCAAATTGAGGGAAAGGGACATACTTATTCACTCAACCTGTTCTTGTCTCTGAAGAAATTAGCCCTTTTCTAGCACTCTACTAGACACTTTGATGGGTGGTCAGTTTTCTCTTGCCAGGTAACAGAAATAACCGAGAGAGTATCCAAGACCACCCCAGATTTTCTAGGTACGGGAAACCATCAGCAAACAGATGGCACTTTTCCTCCACTTCATACCTCTGTTTCTCCATGCGTTTGATGGATTGTTCTAAAATAACTGTTTATTACATCTTTTCCATTCAAGAGATAAGCCCCGACCAGCAAGAGTCTTTCTTACAGCATCAAGAATCTAGCATAGTGAAGTCAGCTGTCTTCAGTTCATTTCTGTGGTTAGATGGGGCAGCTCCTAAATAAAAGCAGTCATTTTGTGTTACATCAGAGACATCCACTACATTCCATTTTTGGGCTGCCCTGTTTCTCATCTGCATCAGTCTTAGGGGTGACTTTCCTTCGATATGCTCACATTTTCCCCTTTGCTGTCTTCTCTCATCTTCAAATTTGTAGTCTCCAGATCAGCTGCTTTTGCAACTCTTAACTTCAGAGAAATCCATTGCTTGGAATCTCTGTCCTTATCCCTGTGCAGGCCTCAACCTTCTGCTGACTCCTATAGCTAGACATCTATTCCATCCCTTCCCTGCTGTGGCTCCATGTCTGTGCCAAACTGAGTGCCTGAGACCAAAGGTTGAGTTGGTGATTCTGTGTCATGCTCTTATTCTTACCTCTATTTCAAATGTCTTAATATATGTCTTACATTCTAATGATCCTCCTAAAACTAGTTACTTATGAGTCAGACTCCACATAGTCTGGCTCTGTTTCCAGCAGGCTTATCTACCCTCTTCCTTCTCTATATGACACACGTGACCACAACCGAAGCCAACCATAGGGTATTACTGGTGTAATAATACCCTATGCCAGTACTGTGCTTGAGATTGCAGAGTGTTTCTCTCTTGCTTTAGATCAATTCAGGCAGAAAGCTTGTGCTTTAAATAGATTTTTATTTGTTTTTCTTTATATTAATTTTTTTTCTCCCATAGTGGAATAACATTACAATCTAACAATCAGAATCCTGTTACACATGTACACAGGCATGCCACATGATCAGGTCGAGGTGGTTGTGTCCTTGAGTCTGTCAACATGTCACAACATGGTCAGAGTCTCCTCATTTCAGCAGTCTCAACACAAAACACCCAGAGGGATGCATTCAACTTGTTGGTTCCATTTGGAACTAGGTATCAGAGTAGGAGGGAAGATATAAGGGACTATGGTGTGTCTCCATTCAGTCCCCTTAGGAAAAGCCACATGGATCTGAGGAGGCATCCAAGAGCTCTGGTGGGGTCCTTGTTGCACCTAAGATGTTATGGGTCAGAGCAAAGTGATCAGGGTTCCAGACAGGGGACTGGGGAGCAGGCAGACTCCAAAACAGCAGTGAACTGCGCTCACACACACAAGGTACCCTGCTAGGGTCACACTGACAACGGCAAGAAAGTGACACCAGAGCACTCTGACAGTGGGGAGTAACTGGAAGTTACCCTTTGATGTAATTGGAACTCTAGAAACGGGACCCTATGACACACACAGTTTTGGCAAAGTGCTGGTAGTATTGACATTAATACAACTGGAACAAATTTCTCCAGAGTCTCTGAAAACATCAATCAAAACAGACTCTCTAACCCCCTCCTTTCTAAGGTTGCATAGGACTTTGTGAATTCTGGTTCCCTCGTGTATTCAAGTTCTGTGGTTTAAAAAAAAAAATCCTGAAGCATGCTCAAGGTGAAAGGCACATACACAGTCAATACAGTATGACGAGGTCTGATGCTTCAGGAGTCAGACTAGCAAGAGACTGAGTAGTGTTGGTTCTTAGAAATCTATACACAATTAAAATATTGCCACACGCAAATGCTACAGAATCCATAGGAAAATACAAAAACATGAGCCTTGCAACCAGCCAGATGATAAGATCGGAGGGCTCTAGAGCTATAGTAGCCTCCAGAAATATGGGAGGGTCCTTTTGAACTGAGAGCCAAATGCCCTATAACACTCTTCCTCCACCAGAAGAATCATGGGTACTCTCCAGGACTAAGCCTAGGTCCCAGCTGGCAGCAAAGCAGTAGGCAGGAAGAGTTGGAGAGAGTTCCAGCTCTTGGAAATGCTGAAGACCCTAAGCTAGCGATGATGTGACCAAGGGGTAGATGGAAGAATAAAAGTGGCTAGGTTATAACTAAAGGAGAACTTTGGAGAGGAGAGAACAAGGTTGTTGACTACTGGGGCCCTAGTGGACTGGAATGGGGACTTTGATGATCTGCTTTTAGTAAAAATTTGGCTTCCTTCTTGAGATAGAAGGCCCCAACAGGGCTTCCTATGTCACCATGGAGCTACCCCTCCCTTCCCTACACCCCTATGACTAGGACTGGAGCTCGAAGGTCTGGGAAGGCAGCAGCCTTTACTGGCATCGGATTTCAGTTTTCTCCAAGCCTCAGCATGGCTCTGAGGCCCGGAAACCTGGAATTTGGGTAAGCGGGAAGACCGATCTTAGTATGTAACAGGAAATCTTACAAGGTTCATGGAAGAAAGAACACACACTAAAAAGAACAGTTAGAGGAAAAGGGAAGCAACTCGGAGCATCCCCAAGAGGCTGTTGCTGGTGTCTGAGCCCAAAATTCAGTCACACCACTAGAAAGGGAAGCTGGCTGCCCCTGTCCACCCAGTCTTACCCAGGGATTCAGGTTCCTCCTCCAGGTGCTAACTGGAGGAGAAGGAAAGGGGAACCATAAGGGCACCCATTTCTCCCCAATAGCTTGAAAAGGAAGAGAGAAAATGTGGAGAGGCCCCCTGAAGGCTTTGAACCTGGATAGGGACTATCTGGGGATAGGGACACTGGGGCTCCTGGCCTCCTACCCAGGGGTGTTTCATAGCCATTCTGGGCAGAGTGAAATGAAAGATGCAAGATGAAGTCTGAACTATCTTAGGATGGCTTTACCCCACAGCTTGTCCTGGCATCATCCTCCTGTGTTCTTACTCTGGGATGTGCCCTTTTGCTGATCAGAAGCCTGCTATCCTGCATCTCTCCTAAGCCAGTTCTAGCACCTTGGGCATGTGAACAGATGATCAGGATGGCAGGGCCTTACCCAGCCTCTATTCCTGGGGTAACATATTGTGAGTAGGGTGACAAGACTAAGCCCTTCAGACTCGGGGGCCTGCAGAGGGATGGATTTCAGGAAGAGATTTGGGCAGTGGGATTATAAGAAAGGGAACTGGGGGCAGACTCCAGGCTCCAGCCTGAGAGCAGGGCTTGGCCTCTGAGCAAGCATGGTGCCAGCTCCCATGGTGCCTGCTCCCTACAGCTTCTCAACTTGTCTGTGCTGCCTACATCTCCAAGAGGCTGCCTATTTAAACTCAATTCCCTCCATTATCTTCCTCAAATTCACATCTCACAATCCTCCTCCACATACTTCACCTTTCCAGGCCTAAGCAACTTCTAAGAGCCCATCCCCCAGGGGGAGAGGGAAGGGTGAGACTCCCCAGAGGAGAGGGAAGGAGTCTCTCCCTCTCCATACATTTGGAGGGAGTACTGGGAATGAATAATAAGGGGGTAGGAGTGAGTGTAGGGCGAACCATGCGCTAGGGAGAGGCTTGTTAGGTGGGAATTGAAGGTGGGGACTGAGCCAGATCTGGGCTAGGAAGGAGAAACTGTCAGAAAGAGGAGTGACCAGAGGTAGAGGACTGGCGAGCAAAGATGAAGGGGAATGTTAGGGCAGAGGTTGGGATGGGGACCAGAGAAAAGAGTGTTGGGTTGGGGAGACAGATGGTTAGATAAGGGGGTAGGGGGGCCAGAAGGAGGGAAGGCGAAGGATGAGAGGGAATTCAGAGATGGATTAGAGGATCAAAGGTGGGGAAATCCAGGGGTTGTGAGAGGGGCTATCACCCCATCTCCTACAGTTAAGGAGGGAGGTTGTGTCTAGCCTGAGGCAGGCCTTGGGCACCCCTCGAGCAGCACTCTGGCTGTCATGAAGGGGCATAAGGATCGGGAGTCGAAGAGGGGTTTGTTACGTGGCCGGCAGACGCTCAGTAGTTGAACTGGCGTTGGCATGGCTGGTAGACGAAGCTGCCCTGGTGCTTAGGCCGGCGCGGACGGCTCTCGCGGGCGCGATTCTGCCGTTGCACCACTTTTGCGCTCAGCGCGTGGCGCTCGGCCCGCTGCCTGGCCCGCTGCAGCCGCCGCGCCTGGCCGGCCTTCTCCAGCAGCGCAGCCCGCGCTGGCAGAGGGGTGGCAGCGTGGTGCAGGGCCCGGGTCTCACGGCGGGCAGGCACCAATTCCCTGCAGGAACAAAACGAGGTTTGGTCAGGGCTGAACATTGGGGGGAAAGGGGACTGGAGGGGAGTGCCTCCCTCCCAGACCCACGCAGCCTCGCCCTGGTGCAGTGCTGTCTCTGCTCATAGGGGGCACCCAATTCCTGTACCTCCTGGTTTATAGCCCCTGCGGCAAGTAAACGGGACACCAGAAGGTTGCGACCTCCACAATCCGGCCCAAGACTTAAGTATAATCTTCTGGAAACTCCACCTCCTTGGAACCCTGGCCTCGCTTCTTTAACCCCCAAACAGGTCCCAAGTCTCTTTCCCAGGCCCTGCCCCAGTAACGAAGCCACGCCTCTCTTTAATCTAAAAGCCCCGCCTCTTGATCGGGCCTCTTACTCTCTCCCTCCACCGCCCTCCCATAGGCCACGCCCATTGCCTAGAAAACACGCCCCCAAAGGCCCCACCCTTTCAGTGCCAGGCGGATTACCGGACTCTCTTACCCCAGTCCTCTGTCTGGCACCCTAGCCTCCAAAATATGCCTTCCTAGGCCTCCAGGCTCCGCCCTCCGCTCACTCACCCGTCACTAAGTTCGCCGTCAGGCAGGGTAGCGTCCGGGTGCGGGGAAGAGGGCGCAGGCTCCAGCACTATGGTGCTGCCGGTGACGTAAACAGACATGCTGGGGTGCTCGATGAGGAGGTCCTCCAGGGGGTTGCTCTGGAGGCGGGCCGGCCCGAGTCCGGACCCCTCTGCAGTAAAACAGGCGGGAGGGGTAACAAACCAGCTCTCGTCCATCAAGGAGGGCGCGGGTGGAGGGCGGCCTGCCGGGACTGGGGCGGTCCCCGGGCTGGGTGGAACGGCGTAGCTGTCTACGGGGCGTGGAAGGGGGTGCCAGGCGAAGACAGGGACGCAGCGGGGAGGGACACACACACACCGGACACAGGGGGACGGGGAGAGAGAGGGCATCGTTAGTCAGACCCGCAGCCCTGCAGGCTTCGCCCACGGGGTACCCACGGACCAGGTGTCTCGACCTGTTGTTGCCTTAGGGCACTTGAGGTGTGGTCCAACACAGGGCCCCCAAGAGACGGGGCTTGCTTGGGATGGAGCCCTGTAAACCCTCTCCACTGCCATTGCCTTCAGTTTGTCCAGAAAACTTGGGAAAACCCCCCAACTCAGCTTCCCCTCTGCTTCCAACTCCCTTCCCCTCTGCCTCTCCGCCACCTGCCCTTACAGTGATTTCAAAGGCCCAGGAGTCACAGTTCTGGCCCCCTAGTTAGGCCTCACCCGGCAGGTCAATGATGAGCCAGCCATCCACTTCATCCTCTTCGGAGACGAAGGCTCGGGGACAGTCTGGGTCCTCAGGAGGTGGTGGGGTGCTAAAGAAGAGACTGCTGAGGCGCTGGAACATGGTGGGAGAGTGAAGTGGCCTCAGGTGGCACCCTATGGCAGTGCAGAAACCTGGGGGCGTAGAGAGGAGTCTGAGCAGTCACTATGAAATCCACTCCTGACTCCTGGTTGGCGTGCAGCCCTCAGAAAAGTGACAAGAGCGTGACAGGATGTGAGGTAACTGTGCTGTGTATGTTTTCTGGTAGGTCAGCCTACCTTCAAATTTCAAAAGGCTTTTCTAGTTTCTGTGTGACCTTAGGAAGTTATTTAACTTACTGTACCTTAGTTTTCTCATCGCCAAATGGTAATGATAATAGTATCCTCCTCTTTCTGGCCCTTATAAGAATTGAATGAGCTAATCACTTTACAAAGTGCTTTATACAGTACCTGAGCGCAGAGTAGGCATATAACTAATAAATTAGTTATAATTAATATTACTGTTAGATCCTCTAAGGACCTGGAAGGAGTGATATGGATGAGCAGATTCTGTCAGAGGTCTCCAGAAGACTGGCCATCCTGCAGGCTGGATCTTAAAGGTGAATAGCAATTTTCCCGGCAAGAAGAAATTGCCCAACATTGAGATTATTTGTTATCATCACTATAATACAGCATTTATGTGCCAGGCACCATTCTAAACACTTTACCTATATTACCTCATGTAAACTCACAGCTACTCTGGACGTGGGTATAATTATTCCTCTTTACAGGTGAAAAAACCGAGGCTTGGAGAGGTAAGGTAATTTAACCAAAGTGCCACATCCGGTAAGACACAGAGTTAGTATTTGAACCCATGAAGTCAGGTTTCAGACGCAGCACCACTAAACACTATACTCCACTGCCTTTGCTGGGTATCATCATAGATTAGGCATTTTTTTATTTGGTGGCCATGGTCCATATGGATTTTTCTGGGAAAAAGGACCTTGGTTTCCATTATGATTTAAACAGTAGTCCTTTACCTAAAAGATGAAGAACCACTGCCAAAGTCTATGTGACTTGAAATGTGCTAGCTAGGGCCTCCCTGGTGGCACAGGGGTTAAGTCTCAGCACTATCAAGCTACTTAGCCACTGGCATCAGTTCAATCCCCAGCCAGGGAGCTATACTACATGGCACAGCAGACCTCTCCTGTCTCACCTGCTGCTCCCCTCAGCAGTGTATTTCAGTAGATTTACCTGTTCTGCTCCCCACTCTGTCTCTGGTGAATCCTCTCATTCCCCCCACACCTCTGGCCTACACCCCAGTTCTTTTATGCATAAATAAATCTTGAATAAAAAAATTGCTAGCTAGAAGAAATCCCACAGAATCACTACCATCTCATCATATGATTACATAGGCCTCAGCTGTGCCTGTCAGATGAGATGCAAAGATCCTCCCCTGTCTCAGCCCTTATTCCCAAGTTCCTTCTCAAGGACAGGATCCCTGGCTAGGAGGAGGAAGATCAGATAGCCTGTTTTGGGGAGACAGCAGGTCAGTGGGAACTGATGATGGAGGGAAGGAGTTATCAGACCCCAGGGGCCCTGAAATATGAACACCAGGAGGATCCAAGCCCTCAATTAGTTCATCCCTGGGTGAAGATGAGAAAGGAGAACCTTTGCTTCAGGAATGGAGACACCGAAGAGGTAACTGTGGATTTGCCCCTCTGCCCCACCCCCACCCCAGTCTACCTCAGGACTAGACCCTGAGCTAGGGATGGCTGGCCCCTAAACCCTGACCCTCCACATCTGCCCCCTAAAGATGGTCAACAATTTTGCTACTGAGCCCCTTGTCACCTTCCTCTTGGAATATTTCCACACTTCTTATAGAATTCCTTGGGGGCATGTCCACATTCCATTCCCTAGAGGCATTCTACTCTTACTGCTAACCCATCTGGGATATTTCTGTGCTTGTCGCTACCATTCCCATTCTCAGGAATGTTTTTTTACTTGCCACAGAATCATCTAACCTCTATCCCTGAGAGCATTTCCACATTTTACAGTCCCACAGCATGCTCCAGAAGGAAGCGCTCACTGGCTGCTGGTCCTAGAGAAATTATGAAAGGTTAGACCACCCCATCTTGTGCCTGCCCAGCACAAGTCACATATGCCAGTCCTTCTGTAGCCACAGAGAGCTAGTGAATCAGGTATCAAAAATCCAGGAAGTTTGGTCCCTCCTGGAGGAAGGGGAGATTGGGAGACACTCCCTCTTTCTAAGAACCTACTACCTCCTTGGAGAGGATGAAAGGGAAGTTAAGAGTTATTTCAGGAACCATCATATTCACCCAGCCCATTTTACCATCTGAGAATCAGAGGACATAAGTCAAAAGTCTCCTGGCTAGATGGCAGTAGGTCAGGCTAGCCCCAGGTCACTGACTATAAGCCAGTGTGTACAGTCAGGAAAGCCTCAGCAAACAATCCCCAAGAATATGATACTGATGCAGGGGAGGTCAAGAGGTCATTCAGGGTCCTTAATGGAGTCACTGTCCTTCTCAGAGTCCCTCTGCAAAGATATAAAAAGTTCTGGGATTCCTGGCACCAAGATTCATCATGCATTATCCAGAGCACCCACTGTGTACCAAAGCCTGCTCTGGCCCTCATCAAATTACAAACAGATTGAGGGAGGTTCAGTGGGGGTAAGCTTCCTGCCCAAAGTCACACAGCAAGTTAGTGACAGAGCCAGGAGTGACAACAGCACCAGTCAGCCAGTGCCCGCCCCCTCTCCTGACCACTGTGGGAGCCTCCCAGATTTTCTTTCCCAGTGCTGCCAGCTTCCTGGTTCTCACATTCCCAGCTCTGCTCTGGGGGGAACCATTCCCTTTAATAACGACAGCAGCTGTGCCCAGAATATTTTTATATTGATCCCCAAGCCACCTCTATTCCAGTCTATCCTTGAGCAAAGAGCAGGCTGGGATGGCACTCCCACTTAGAAAGTCAGCTCTCTTCTTACCCCTTCTCTTGCCCCACTCTGCGAACCCAGAGAAGGGCAATACAAGCCTGTGATCATCAGCACTAGCCAGGTCATGTCCTTCTTAGCTTACAACCCTGGGGGTTGGGGAGCTGCTACAGGGCCAAATACCGGGAACTCTCAGCCCCCACCGCACCCTAACAGCAACCCTGGAGACACCCAGATGCAGCCAATGACTCACCTTTCTGTGGTCAAAACAGCTGGGAGGCAGCAAATTTACTGAGCTCTGGGACTCCAACGTACTGAGTGAGGGTCAGGGGACCCAACTCCAGAGACCTTCTGGAAAAAGATCCAGGAAAGAGCATATCTAGGAGCTCTTATCAAATTTGAATGGTGCTGAGCCCATGGGGGAGTTCTCAGTAGGAGGAAGTTGTGTGACTTATGTTGTGCTCCTACTAGATTTTTGTCCATGAAAATGCATGACTCTAATTGGCAGGATGACCTCCATAAGCCACTTCTTCTCTGGGCTTGTTTCCCCTTTTCTGAAATGGGATCTAAGATCCAACTCAAAATAAGCACTAATTGGAGCTCTAAGAGCAGTTGCACAGACCATCTCATATGAAGTCACACTGGCCATTATTTTATCTGTTCTTCTAAGTTCTGTTTTGGGGCTGGGAATAACGTCTGGTAAGGCGCTGCACACTTGTCTGGGGTTAGATGGATGTTATTATATTGGGGGGCTATGGGGAGGGGGGTAATGTTCAGAAGCTGGAGCAGGAGGGAGGGGCTTCAGCCACCATCTGGCGCTGCCCTAAGGCCCTGGAGCTGGAGTTCCAAGTCGCCTCAGAATTCCTGATGACCTCCCACCCCCACCACCAATCTAGACCTAACTGCGCGGTCGCCTCGGAAATCGCAAAGAGAAAGTAGAGGATCAGAAGCCTGACCCCAGACCCTGTCTTAACCCAGGAAACTGAGGAGGCCCTTTCAGTCCCGCTGCTTTTCAGAGTCCCTCGCCTGCGGGCCCATCCCCGACCCAGAGCCCACTGGGTCACCGGAGGACAAGCGACCCAAATGGAGCGGGGGAGGGGGGGCGTTGCCGGCCTTGGTGACGTCTCAATGTCATATGCAAATAGGGAAACGTCATGGTCTATCCTGTGCGGCAACCAATCCAGAGACTGGAACTCAGCCCCAGCAGCCGCCGGCGGAGACACACAAAGACCCGGGAGCTGGGGACGCGGGACGTGCCCCGGGGCGCCGGGAACCCCTTTCCCCAGGTCTGGACTCACCTCTGGGCGAAGGCGGGACGGCGGGCTGCGGTGGCGCTGAGGTAGCTGTGCTGCGGGAGTCCTAGGCTCTGCAGCTGATCACAGGCCGGGCCTCATCGCGGGGACTCGACCGTGAGGCGGCGGGGTTACGGGTCAGGCGCTCGGGGCTGCTGCGCTCGCCCGCGAAGCTTTGAGTCTGTGCAGCCGCTGCTGCTGGGCTCACGGCACAAATTAGAACGTTCAAACAGCTGATTGTGACGTCACAAAGGGGCCCGCCCGTGGCGCGTCACCAGCCGGCTGCGCGGCGACCAATCCCAGACTGCGGATCCCCCCCTCCTTACTCCCTCCACGGTTTGCTGACCGGTGGCTCCTGCCCTGAAGCCGGACTCCGAGTTTCTGGAGGCTGCTGGAGAGACGATTGCTGGGAACTTAGACCTTTTTACCCAGGGCACCCCTCGAACCTCAATGAGAAGGGTTCCCATTCTTTCCCACGCAATCCCATCTTCCTACATTCCCTCCACACATCCTAGCTCCCTCTTCCCTCCCACAGCACCCCCCCTCACAGACTTTCACCTGCATCCGGTATCCAAATTCCCCAATCTGTACCCTTTTCTCAACTTCCCACCACGTCTCTTCCATTCTCCCCCATCACCCTTCTCCCTGTTCTTCATTTTCACCTCACTCCTACTCACTTTGCTTCCCCATCCCATTTCGTCAGCTCTTCAAACTTGAGGGGTAATCAGGCTAGGAGTATCAGGGTAGGAAGGTATCAGGCTACCTAGCCTTAATATCCCCTTTCCTGGTTGGGGGTGTGAGGCATCAGCGAGTGTAAAGGAGTTGATTAAGCTGTTGGGTGATTTTTCAGAACAGGACTTGGAGATCAGTTGCTCTGGGCTGAATAAACATTGACCTAGAGACAGATTTGTACTGGAATCTTTACACATTAATGCATGTTGCTGCTGGATTGGACAGAAAAGTATCAGGACCTGGACTGACTATTGCTCCTAATTTACACACTGGGAAACAGGCCCACAAATAGTATGATTACTAACAGGCTCACTGTTAATGTGTTTAATAGTGCACTCAATGAACATTGAGTACCTACTGTTGCTGCTGCCAGCCCACTAGCTGACATTTATTGAACACTTACTCAGTGACAAACACTGGGCTAAAGCACTTTATGTGTATTTTGATCACCACAGTAAGCCCAAAAGGTGGTTTTACGGATGAGAACAGACTCAGATAGGCTGACTTCTAAGTTCTCAAAGTTATGGTAAATGGCAGAACCAGAATTTGAACCCATAACTCTTGACCCCAACCTTCTGCAGCCTATTGGCACCAAATTATCTAGATCTGGAGTGCTTCAGCCTCCCCAGGGAGACTTTGGCTGAGTCCTGACTGCTCCAAATTTGCTGTGTGATAGCAAGCAAATCATGGTGCCTCTCTGGGCCTCAGTTTCCTTTTCTGTCAAATTTAACATATCCAAGCTTCCTGTAGAATGACATGGTAAAATTCTTTCAAATTGGGCACCCTCTGGAGTCTGCCAATCAATTCCATGCTCTAGACCCCAGCTGCCCCCCCACTTAGGCTGGAAAATGACTGGGAGAAACCACAAATACACTTCTTAGAATCTCCAGGCCCAGAGGTTCTGTGTCCTCTCTCAGTAGAATAGAGTTAGTGGGAGAGGGTCTGAGATGTGCCCATCTGCTCCAACAGGAGGCAGAGGTCAGAACTTCACACTCTGGTTATTAAATCTTGTCCCAGCCTAGCCTGAAATCCCAGAGGGACGACTCAGCCTTAGCAATTAAGAAAAGGAGCCAGGAAATAATACTCAGAGGCTTGAGGAGAGTAGGGAGAGGAGGAGTGTTTTGGCCCTGGAGTGAGGTCTCTAAAGTGTTATTCCAAGCAACCCTGAGCCTCTGTACATGACGTCTACTTCCTGCTAACCTCTACCCTCTCTTGATCTCTTTGCTGACTTTAATCCCTAATACGCCTGTCTTGTCACACCATTTGTCTGCTCTAAAACCTGCTATGACTCCCAAAGCACCTTACTCCTTAACACAGCAGTCATGGCCATCCATGATCCAGCTCCAGGCCTCCCCAACTTCGTCTCCCCTTCTCTTACATGCACCTGTGCCAACATCAAACTCCTCACTGTCTGGTTGACACTCTCCCACATCCACACTTTTGCTGAAGCGCTTTCCCCTGTCTGGGATGCCCTCTTCAGGTTTTTTTTTTTTTTTTAAATCTTTCCTGTCTTTAATATTCTATTCACCCTTCTTTCTCCAGGTGGTTTATCTTATCCCTCCCTACTCATGTGCCCTGAGCTACCTTAATGGACATTTATTTGTTCAATAAATGACAACTAATTGTGTGTGTGTGTGTGTGTGTGTGTGTGTGTGTGTGTGTGTGTGTCCAAGTGGCATCCAAGGGCAGAATCTTTGTTCATCCCCCAACCAGCGTTTGTTGGGCCTGACGCAGAGTTGACTCTAGGCAGCCCACTGTCAAAGCTCAGCAGTTACAGCTCAAAAAGGGTAGCTGGTGTGTGTCTACACCTGAACCCTGCTAGGTCAGATCCCAGTCTTCTACTCTTAATGAAGAGTGAGGGGTGCCCATGGAAGTAGGGGACTGGAGTTCAGTGCAGTCCCCTCCAGAAACACCTAGGAACCACCCCTCTCCACTACAGAGATTTATGATCAGGGCTAGAGGAGACCTCAGACCTTCAATCACCCGAACTCCTCATTTTTATAGGTGAGGAAACAGGCACAGAGAGGTCAAGGCGCTTGCTTAGAGCAACAAAGTCTACTGACCCTGACCCTGGTGAGTAGGCTTCCTGTAATAGGAACCTGGCTGGGCCTGAAGACTGTGAAAAGAGGCAGTGGCACTATGCTGGGGTTAATCCTAGAGTCTCATTTCCAATCAAACACAGAGCACCACTCCTGTGTACAAAAATGCACACATGGGCACCTGCGTATCTACATGGGGCTTTCAAATACAGACATACACACATGTGCTTCAGCTCACACCCATAGGGTTAACATGCCCACACCTATGTAATCTGTACAAATGTAAGCACCTGCCCAATTTGATAGGATTCCAGGATTGGAGGTCAAGACTTTGCCCTCATCAAACCCTGGGAGCTTTTTTAAGTCTTGCGGCCCCTACTTCAAAGGACAGAGATATGTCAGCCTGTGTGTGTTCCTCATGGGACCTTGCATGCACGCAAAGGTATGAACCCACTGAGAACTGGCTCAACTCTCCCCCTGCCTGCTTTTCCCCTCAAATAAAGGACAAAGCTGAGAAGAAGCCCAGCCTTGGAATGTCAAAATCAGCAAGCCCTGACTAATCTAGAAGCAGAGCAGAGCTCTCCCCATCCCCCAGCACTAGCCTCAGATCTGTAGGGTTCAATAATACTATTGGTATTTCTATGTGCCCAGTGCCCTCTGTGTCCTTACCTGTATCGATAACCCCTTTAATCTTTACAACAATCCTCTAATGTAGATGATGTTTTACTGGTGAAGAAAATAAGAGAGGCCAAGAAATTAAATTGGTAAAGTCAGGGCAAAGATAATCCCTATATTTCCCCAACAGTTGGGGGCCTATACCTTAATGAAGGGCCACATTCCCAGAACTTTTACTCAAAAAGCTTTATTGTTCAATCTAGAAATGTCTCAACTGAGGGTTACTCTATGTGTGTATGTTACTCCATGAGAAAAGACCCCAAGTCTAATTATCAGTAAATTCAAATTTCAATCATGGTTCTGTCCTGGGCTCATTGCCTGGCCCTAGAAAAGTCACTTTCTGGGCCTCCCTGGTGGCGCAGTGGTTGAGCGCTGCCCTCTGGAGCTGGTGGCAGCTCGCGATGCGAGTTCGACGCCCGGCCAGGGAGAACCCCACATGGTGTGGCAGACCTCTCCTGCCTCGCCCGCTGCTCCTCTCAGCAGTGTATTTCTGATCTGCCTGTTCTGCTCCCCACTCTGTCTCTGGTGAACCCTCTCACCGCCCCATGCCTCTAGCCTTTACCCCAGCTTGTATGTATAAATAAATAAATCTTTAAAAAAAAAAAAAGATGGCATGCTCTGTACTTCAGAAAGAGCATTGTCACAAATTTCACATTATAAAAAAAAAGTCACTTTCTGTGTCTGAGCCTCAGTTTCTTCATCTGCAAAATGGGGAAACTCTACCCTACCTCCTAAATAATAACTTCCATTCTTGACTTCTCTGCATCCGTGTTTGTTTTGTGAAATGTGCTTAGTGTCCCTGACAGCGGTCAGGACAGGATTTATTTCAGGAAGAAGAGACAGGAAGTAAAATGCCTGGCTTAGTTTTCATTCATCTGCCCATGGTGTGCGGGTGGGGCAGTGACTGGGGTTCTGTGAGCATGATTGTGAGTGTGGACAAGTCCCTGAGCAAGCTTCTCTGAATTCCCGTGTTTAGAAATCTTGTGGGGAAATGCCTCCCTCACCACCCATGGTGGTTAGAGACAGCTTTGGGGCCACACAGGAGCAGGAGGTGTTTGGAGCTGTTCTCTCTCTGTTCTTGCCCAAGATGGGCCAGAGTCTGCACCCACTCCTGGGACTCTACTTAGGGTTCTTAGGAGGTTTTGAGGCTGGAGAAGAGAGGGTGGACATCAGGCTCCCTCCTGATGAACGAGCCACTTTTCTTGAAGTAAATGAATCTCCTAAAGCTCAGGCCACTGCCCTTTCCTACTCACAGCTTCCTTGGCTCCCTACCTTCCCTAAGCTCAATTCACACTGCTGGTCAGGCATCCTTTCACCATACCTGGTACACAGTTAGCATTCAGTAGGTACTGACTGGGTGAGTGAAGCTGCCGTCCCCTGCACCTTTGGTCTTTTCTGTCAACACACACACACACACACACACACACACACACACACACACACACACACACACACCTCATATGCAAATGAGCACACTCCAAACCACTACTAGCTTCCCTGCTTCCAGAAACTGATTATTGCTATTTCCTCATCTTAGAAAACTCCACCTCTTCACCTATCTAACTCTTTGTGTCTAGATCATCTCTATTATTCTCCAGCACTAATAAATCAGCAACTTATATTTATTTAGAATTAATCATGTGTCTCTAACTCTCCAAGATAGGCGCTGTTGTTATCCCCAGTTTACAGATGAGTCAATTAAGGCTCAGACCACTGAGACCCAAGATCACAGAGATGATAAGAATCAGTGCATAGTTCCATGTATTCAACCACGTGTAGGAATACCATATGTGCATATGTGTAATATATAGCCTAAAAATTATGAGGCTTATGTGTGAAACATGTACAATATTTTACCTAACAGAAAACCATTTTCTTAAGCAGACACTTCCAGGCTGACTCCACATTGTGGAGATGGTCACATGGCAAGGGTCCAAGAGGGGCCTCCAGGAACTGAGGGGGCTCCCGTCAACAGCAAGAAAATGGGGTCTCCGTATGTAGCCACAAGAAAATAATTTCTGCCAACATAGGGAACTCGAAGTCAGTCTTTCCCTAGCTGAATCTCCAGATGAGGGCACAACTGAACAATACTTTGATGTCAGCCATTGAGCCCCTTTGAGCAGAGGACCCAAAGGAGCTGTACCTGGACTTCTGATTTATAGATCTGTTAACTAATAAGTGGGTCTTGTCTTGAAGCCTTAAGTCTGTGGATGTTTATTACACAGTAAAAGAAAACTTCTACACATGTTGATAAAAGGTGCCCCCCTTTTTTTTTGCATGAAAATGAAGAGGCAACTTGAGTTATTAATCTTACTCCAGTACATTTTGTTTTAGTGCAGTATTTTTGTGAAACTCATAATCAATCATGTTATCGTTGGGAAAATCATTTTTCTGTCTTTTTTCTTTTGCCAAAGCCATCTAATTAAAATTGAGTAATTTGAATATGTGGGATGCAACTCCAGGGAATGTATCAGCCAAATGATACTCCCTCCAACCAGCTCTCCAAGATCACATGTGGGAGAGAGGAATGTCGCCCCTTTCCCCCAGAGTACTGCATATATTTTCAACTCACCGGGCACTCAGGAATGCCTAGTTACTTTCTGAGAGACAGATATTTTTCCTATAATTGAGAATATCTTTTAATGAAAAGAGAAGCATAATCACTGACATTTGAAATACAGAATTGGGATAACAGGGTGACAGACAGGATGGAGAGGTGATAGGAAAAAGGGAAGGAAAAGAAAAGGCAAGGTATGTGAGAAAGGGCCAAGAGAGACAATTTTTGATAGTGACAGATTTGGTGAGGTAACAGTGAGGCAGTAGGTTGTGAGAGGATTAGTGAGAACAAAGGAGATTGTAAGGAGTGCTGACATGGATTAGAGGTCCTTTTATGTTTTTCAAGAATTACAAATATACATTAAAATCAGTTTTAAATTGGGCCTCCCTGGTGGTGCAGCGGTTGAGCGCTGCGCTGTGGAGCTGTCGGCAGCGTGAGATGGGAGTTTGACGCCCAGCCGGGGAGAATCCCACATGGCACGGCAGACCTCTCCTGCCTCGCCCGCTGCTCTCAGCAGTGTATTTCTGATCTGCCTGTTCTGCTCCCCACTCTGTCTCTGGTGAAGCATCTCGCCGCCCCACGCCTCTGGCCTGTACCCCAGCTTGTATGTATAAATAAATAAATCTTTAAGAAAAAAATCAGTTTTAAATTATTTTGGTGAATGGGACTATTCTTAGATTTAACAGATCTTTATTTACTTTTGAAAAGGTTAAAAATGCATGTGATTCAAAATCCCAGAGAACAAAAGGAAATAGGTTTCAATCCCACTTCTAACTCCAGCACCCTCCAATCAACTTCCACTCCCAGGGATAACCGCTATTACCAGTTTCTAGTGTGAATTGTCAGAAGTAGCCTCTGCCTGTATAATTATGGATTGTGTATACACAATCTCTCCATTCTGAACACAAATAATAGTATACTATGCACACTCTTATGAGATTTGCTTTTTTTTTTTAATTCAACTGTACACCTTGGAGTTTGGCCTCTAACAGGACATCCAGAGCTGCCTCATTATTAACAGCCACAGTATTTCATCATATCATAGAAGGGACGAAATAAAGTTATTCAGTCATTCCCCGTTGCTGAACATGTAGGTTGTTTTCAACAATTAGCTTTTTATACTGCAGTTCTTGAATGTGATATTGAAGCATGTGGGTCCCTGGGACTTTTGAGTTTGGGGGTTCAATGGTAGCTTTGAAAGATTCTCATACATTTCCTGGATCAAATTCTTCCCTCTGTCCTTCCCCTTGGTCCTACCCACCTTACTATCTGGATCCAGAGTGGCAGCCTCAGTCCTTCACTGTGGCCTGCTTTCTGAAGTCCTCAGAGATTGCCCCATGCAATCCTCCTGGCCTCACCCCCTTGAGTCTAGCCAAGAGTCTACAACCAGGAGTTTTTGGCAGAAAAGTCGGAGAGCGAGAGACTCAGAATAGAGTGCAAATATTTATTGATCAATTCCCGAACTTGACTGTGACCTCTCTGTTTATTCTCTACCTCTTGTCTGGTTTTGTTGGATTTTGCCCTCCCTTTCTGTCAGAGGAATTCACTGGGTCTATTCCAAGCTCCTGCGAGCATTTAAACAATGTGCCATTTTATAGAAGAAACCCTTCCACCTCTAATGGAATTGCTTGGGATGGTTATTTTGAGATCATCCAGTCCCTTGTCTAATTTATATATGAGGAAACTGAAGCCTGGATAAGGGAATGACTTGTCCAGAGTAACAAACAAGTGAAAGTGATGGAACAAGAATTTGTGTCTTCTATCTCCAGTTCTTACAACTTTACCCTCTCCTCCTCCTAAAGTTCAAATCTTTATTTTCTCAAGATCTAGCAAATGAAGACAACATAAATGTGAGGCACAGGTGTGTGTCACTTATTTTCTGAGAAATATGTCATTTGACTATTTTGTTGTACAAAGGCAACAGTAGTGGTTGATTTTGTGCACTTAGGGTCCTTGATGAACAAAACAAAATGAGATAAAATCAAGCACAGGGGAAATAATGCTATCAAGAGACACAATAAACATGATGGACGAGGTTGCTTTTGCAGTCAAACACTGTGACTTTAGGATGGCGACTATGTCTTTAGGCAATAGAATTTGGGGATCACATTTGTACCTGTCCATCCTTTACCAATATGTTATTATGTAACATGATTGCATTTTACAAATAGCTACAGCTCAGCAACTAAAAAAGCAATGAACTATTAGTACGAGCAACAAATATGGATGAAATGTGAAACACCACACTAAGCTGAAGAAACCAGATGCAAAATAGTACATACCATATGATTACGTCTGTATGAAGTTCTAGAATAAGCAAAAGTAATATCTACCGACAGCAGGTCAGTAGCTAGCTGGAGAAGGGTGTTTAAAGGACTGACTCCAAAGGGAAATAAGGGGACTTTCTGGAGTCAGAGATGTATGCGTTCTATATTTTGATTGTGGAATTTGCTACATGGTTGGATGTATTTGTCAAAACTCATTATATATCAATAAAGTTGGTTTAAGGAGAAAAAAGGCAATATTGAAATATAATTACTCAATTCAGTTAGGAAAATATAATGTGACCACTGACCTAGCTACACAAAATCAGCATTGACCAACTCATTTGCTAAGGGGCAAGTTCAGAAGTTCATAACTCCCAAGCCAGATGTTTTCCATCATTGAAGTGAAGTTGGGACAGATTTTGAAGTTGTGACAGAACATCATTTTCCTTAGACTTTTTAAAAAGAACTTCCTCTGTTGTGGCAACTGTTCCAATTTGAGTTGGATTAGACTTGTGACTATATCCAAGTGATTTATTAACTTTCCAGATTTAGCTTTTCTTCTGCAGGGGTCTTAAAAACTTTTGAAATTCTGTCCTCTAAAAAAAAGTATTTGTACAAGAAATCATAATAATGACTAACCTTTATTGATTACGTCCTATGTTCCAGGAGGTGTCCTAAAGATTCCTCACACAACATCTCATTACAGTTTCACAATAACCCTATGTGGGAGCTATACTTATTTTCCCCATCTTGCAGATTTTGGAAACTGAGGTACAGTAAGTCTAAGTTTCCACAGCTACTAAGTGACAAACTAGAATATGAATCCTGTCAATCTCGTTCCAGAATTTGTATTCTTAACCTCTGTATGAATTGCCTATTAACATGTAAGAACATGTTAATACATGTAACATGTAAGAATGATAGCAAAGTCCATTGCCTCAGGATCCCTTCCTCAGTGGTGCTAGAAATTCCATCATAGTTAATTATTGCCCCCTTTAGATACCTACTGAAGAAAAAACTGGTCAAAAGAGGAGGAACACTAAGTCTCTACACATCTAATTGAATGGGTTTTTTAGATCCCTTTTCTCCACTGAATGAACTGAGAGAGAAACACAGTCTGAGAGGTGGGGAAAAGGGTGATGGGGCAATGAAGGGAATGAACAGAGAGGCAAGAGGTCAATGCCAGATGTGCCAACTCCCCTGGGTTGGTCCTGCTCAAACTTACGCTGATAAGGCCCTCTGGAAATTTGACCCAACGGTTAATCAACTCCGGTTCTCAGTCCGGAACTCTGGGGACAGGGAGCCAAGTGGGTAAGAGGTGACAGGAGAGGTTCTTTGGAATGAAGCAGAGAGTTGCCCTTCTGAGCCAGGGAGTCCTTGAGGAAGACAGGTAGGACAAAGACACCACATGAATCCCTCTCTCAGAAGGTCAGCCTCACATTTTTATCTGGAGTTGGTTGTAGTTTATCCACCTGAAGTCTTTTTTTAAAAGTTAAAATGGCTTTTAAATGATGCAACACTTTTCACAAATATTGCATAAAATCCAAGCAATCTTTGTAATTAATATAAACATAAAATTCAAACAACCAAGTTAAGGTCATTCTTGACCACTCCTCATCCAAGCTCAGAGATCTTCCTCCATTGTCCCAAATTTGGAATGTATCCTCATTTCTCTTTTCTGTAGAACAGATAAATAAACATGTAGGAAGTGTTTGTTTCATAGGACTTGTTTTGCTTCTAGTTTTAGAATTTTACTTTAGATTGTTTAATTTACTTCCTTATAGGGATATAGTTCAAATTTCCAAAGTTTTAATAGGAAATACAACAAAAACCAGATCTCCATCCCTCTCCTATTCCCCAATCATCCAGTTTCCTCCCTGGAGGCAGCCACCAATTCTAGTTTCCATGATTCTGTCCAGAGATATTCTATGCACTTAAAACCATACATATATACATATATATACATACACACACACACACACACACACACACTTTTCACGCAAATAGAGACACTGTTCTGCACTTTTTTTTTCACTTCATAGTACATCTTGCACTCTTTCCCTTATCAGTATGGAAAACAGTCTTACTCATTTTCACACATGCAAAGTAGCCCATTGTATGTAGGCACTATATTTCTCCAATCCCCTATGGGCGGAAAAAGTTTGTTTCACATAGCTTGTATGCAACAATGTTGCAATTGATATTTTTATCCACTTTGAGATTTATTTATAAGGTGAATAAAAATTAGTGGGAATTAGTTGATTGAAGTTATTTTAAAAGTTGGTGGATGTTGCCCAATAGGTCCCATGGTGTACCAGTTTATGCTTTTGCAGGTCTGTTTGCATAGGGTAAACAAAGGAGTCATCAGGATTTTCTTCCTTCCCATCAATAATAGACCCCTGTGGGCCTACCCGCACGTCTGGTGGTGGGCACCTGGAGTGGGGTGTGGGTGTGTCTGAGTGGGTACACCTAAGCCAGAGGCTGGACTTATAAATAGCAGGAGAAGCAGCAGGGAGGAGAGAACAGAGCATGGAACAGAGGACTGTTCAGGTGCAGCAGAGAGACCACGAAAGAGTGGCAGAGAGCCCAGAGAAAGTGAAGATTCGCCAGGGGCTAGGAGGCCTGCCAGCCTCCTGGCTCCACAACCCCCCACATCCCCTCTCCTCCCCACCCCCAACGCCCTGGCCCCCTTGCCTGCCCTGTACCTGGTTGCCTCTCTATGAAAGATAATTAAAAGCTTAGAAAGCCACTGAGGGCTCCAGACTCCTCCTTTTGACCCATCTGTGCAGCTCTCATAGACAACCTATGCTCCTAGTATCCTCCTGTCACTACATTTGCTTCTATGTAAATACACTGTATACTCAGTCCCACTCATACTTTTTCCTCAGCAAAATGATTTGGAGTTCTACCTATGCTGATACAGGTAGAGCTACCTCATTAAAATAAAACTTGTCTTATGGTTTCCCATTGTATAGTTGCACATATCTTTTTAGTTGATGATCTTATTGGTGGACATTTGGGTGGTTTTCAATTTTTTGCTGCCACAAACAATGCTATAGTGACTATTCTTGTACAAATGGAATAGATTCACAGGAGTAAATTGCAAAATTAATAGGTATACATATTACAAAGTTCAGTAAATGCTATCAAATTTTTCACCCAGTTTAGACTTCCACCAATGGTGCATGGGAAGCTTAGATTTACATCTAGAACTGGCCCAAGTGATTATTCCTGAATCAAAGCTCAAAATTCCAGTTATCACTGGCATCACCTCGACCCTGAGCAACCTGAGGAGGGGAGGTAAGAAATTACTTCATGAGGGCCTCCCCGGTGGCGCAGCGGTTGAGTGCTGCGCTGTGGAGCTGTCAGCGACGGGAGTTCGATGCTCGGCAGGGGAGAATCCCACATGGCACGGCAGACCTCTCCTGCCTCGCCTGCTGCTCCCCTCAGCAGTGTACTTCTGATATGCCTGTTCTGCTCCCCACTCTGTATCTGGTGAACCCTCTCGCCGCCCCACGCCTCTGGCCTGTACCCCAGCTTGTATGTATAAATTTAAAAAAAAATTTAAAAAATCTTTAAAAAAAAAGAAATTACTTCATGAGAATTTAAAGCCACACACCTGCCTGCAATGAATCTGAAGTACATATTTATATCAGCTGCATGGCTAGGAGGCCCCAAGCCTGGGAAATTAACATAAAAGGAGGCCAACCCTGAAACTATCAGACCTATGGTAAAAAAGGAATAGCTGGAGGTTGTACAAAGTAGAAAGTACCAAGGGAATGACCGCTGATTGCTTACTTCCTCAGGGGCAAATAGGGCAGAATAGTGAGGAGGTAGGTAGGAGATAAATCGTATTGGTCTTGCAAGCTCTCTTAAAGATTTTGATTCTTAAACTAGGTATAAAGGAAAACCAATGATGGGTTTTATGTAAGGGATAGTGATATTTGGGAGAGTATTGCAGGTATCTAGGAGAGAAATGCTGGTGGCTTAGACCAGGCTAGTGTTATGAAGATGAAAAGGAGTAGGTGAGAAATTTAGATTGGAAATAAGTATCAACAGTCATAAACATGTGGATGGTAACCCAAGCCAGGTTGTGCAGGAGAGCTCTTTTCCAGGCTGACTTCCATCACCTGTTGTATCGGTTGTGTGGGTTAAGAGCTTTTGGTTACAAGTAACTGAAAACCCAACTCAAATTGTCACTGGACAAAGCAGCATACTTAGGGCCCCTCAGTCTGATCCCAAACTCCAGCAACACAAGCAGATAAGCTGGGACTTATTTACTACTGGGAACTGGAGGGATGGACTGGAAGGGCCCCACCCCCAGGCCAGGAAAGGACTCTAGTGGCTCTCTGGTTGAGATCTGAAAAGAAATCTCCACATACATTTGGTGAGGGAAGGCAAGGAGTCAGCGTTTATTGATTAGAAAAGAGCAAGGAAAGAGAGTTGAGGAAAACTCTCTGGGCATGAGAGAGATTTTCTGAGGTACTACAGCTAGGGATCTATAAGGTTTTAGGGCTGGGGTTTGAAGACAAAGAACTTAAGGTTTCCTGGCCGAGAAAGCAAGGAGAGTGGACTCAGCTAAAGACCATTTAATGTTTTGATTGTGAACACCAATCAGCTGCAGCTCGGTGGTCATGCAGGACTCAGTGGCCATTTCCAAGGTGAACATCTCATGGAGGTTGTCTGCCTGCAGCCCCAGCTCCAACTGGCCTGGTCTCAAGGTTTGTGAATCTTTTCTTCTGGGCTTGCAGCTCCCTTTTCTTCCTGTAACAGCAAACTTGATAAGATGCAGAAAGATAACTCAGAAAGGAAATTTATGGCAGCAGGTGTACCAGCTAGAGTCATCAGTTTTTTTAACCTCTTGTTTACCAGTCCAGGGGAAGAGCAAGATTAAACAGCAAAATTGTCCTTGTGTCCTGTTCTATCCTTGTCCAAGGACCTTTTGTGTCTTAAAACTCGATTAAAGTAGACAAGGAATTTGGATAAAATACTCGGTAATAACTGCTCTTAGGTCTGGGTGTTTCCAAGCTCAAATACAGCGGAAAAGACCTGTTTTCCGAAATCAATTCCAAAGTCCAGAATTGAGTCCTATTTGTTTTGGTTGACCTAATTAGGGTCATAAGCTAAGCCCAGAACCAACCACCGTAGCCAGGAGTTTGGTATTTAATGACTAGTTTAAGCCATTTAGGGTCAGGCCCTGAAAATGGGTTTGAGGTGAATCCCACTCAAATCATGGCTGAGACATTCTAGATCCTGTTAGGAAAGGGGAGGAAGCAAGAAGCAAGTACACTCTACCTGTCTCCTTTCTTAAGGGAGGGGGGAACTCTGTGTATTCACAGGGAGGGTGTGAGGGCTGAGGTGCCTGGATGCTTTCATTGTTGTGGAAGGTGTCACTCCCGAGAAGGGAGAGGTTTCAGAGAATGGAGGATGGGGGAGGGAGAGCTAATCTTGAGACACCAGGTTTTGTTTTGTTTGTTTGTTTTTAAAGATTTATTTATTTATGCATACAAGCTGGGGTATAGGTCAGAGGTGTGGGGGGTGTGTGAGAGGGTTCCCAGAGACAGAGTGGGGAGCAGAACAGACAGATCGACTGAAGTACACTGCGAGGGGAACAGTGGGCGAGGCAGGAGAGGTCTGCTGTGCCATGTGGGAAGCTCCCTGGCTGGGTATCAAATACCCAGTGGCTCTGGATAGCTTCATAGTGCTGCGCTTAACCTGTTGCACCACAAGGGAGGCCTGAGACTCCAGGTTTTGGGCCTAATTACATCCAGTTTTGCTTTTCTAACAGGATGGCTTTTGCAATAGTGGGCATTTGCAGGTAGGAGACAGGAGGGAAACGGAAAGGCCTGGAGGCACAGGGTACCAGAAACTTGCCTTCTGGGCATTTGATAAGGTCTGATCCCTGGGTCCTTTCAGAGGCCTTGACCATACTTGATGTCCAAGGGTTGAGGAGAGAGCTGGTGTGGGTCTCCTAGTGGGCTTCACCAGAGGCCTCAGCCCAGAAACAAGCAACAGCTAGTGTAAGAGACAGATGGTGAGAACCATGGTTTCTGGGCCCAGTGCCACCGCTGACGTGCAGTGTGGATGCTGCACAGGGCTGCTCCACGCTGCGCTGTGGCTCCTCAGTCTGTACAGTGAAACAGAAAAGACCTTTCCTCCTTTTTCCTTGTTACGCCTTGTTATGCCTTTAGCTACGTTCCCCTACGTGCTTCCACTCATCCCATTTGTTGTTACTGTTTAAGTTTCTAAATAGTTTATTGTCTTCTGAGGAAAAATCTGCCCAAATGCAGATCAAACAAGTACAATATCTTGAATCCTTTTTGCTTTTATAACAATCCTTTTTTCACTCTGTTCTTGAGTTTATTTTGCTGATTTTTGTGAGTTCTTCTTATCCAGGTCATATCTTGCAAATCTATACTTGGGTTGATTTCTCTTTGCCTAACCCAAGGAACTGTAATTTTATATTTTTTAATCAAAGTCTGTTATTTTGCCCCTGCCAATGTGGGTTCAAATCTGAAGACAGAGGTAATTATCTGCTGTGTTTTGGTACATTTTGGTTAATTTTTCCAGGATTTCTGATTTAGGTCCTGTTGCCTTCCCAGGGGAAAGGACCTCTGTGACCATTTGTTTCTGTGGGAACAGTTGGTTTGTCATGAACTTCCTCACTTGCTTGATTACTGTGTCATTCATAATGGCAGCCGGTCATCAGGCTGTCAGGGAGGAAAAAAGCCTTCTGTTGTGTTTAAAGGTTTTGTGTACTTGTCAGGCTGAGATCATTGCTCTAATTTTCTCTCTCAAATTTCTATTAAGGCAAGTCTCAGAAAACTGTCCCTTAAGTATTTACAGCAGCCAGGGTCTGAGTACCAGGGAGATGAGATAGGGATTTGGGAAAAAATTCATCAGTGCTAATTCCCAAATAATCTTGAATCCACCCACTTCACTCTACCACCTTTTTTCAAAGCCATTATACTTCTTTGACTGCACCAGCCTCCTCTCTGGTCTACCTGCTGCTACCCTCCCTCCCTCTAATCCATCGTTCACTTAGTAGTCAAAAGGATATAGATATCTATATATTTTTACATTTTAAAAGGACAGGTGTATTAGATAAAAATAAAGAAAGGAAAAGAAGACGCTTGCACAAACACAACTGGGCAGGAAAAGCAGCCACTGCTGTTTTGCAAGGGGAAAAGTTTTGTGAAAAGAATCACCTGTGCAGTCACAGGTGAACAGGTGAGCTGCCACCAAAGGGATTTTTTAAAAATCTAAATTGTGATCATGTTCCAGCTCTATTCGTAACCCTTCAGTGGACTTCCCATTTCTCTTAGGATAAAAATCCAATTTAGCATCATGGTCCATAAAGGCATTTGAGCCTTGCTGACTTCTCCATTCTCAGCTCTTGTTCACTTCACTCCAACATCGGCCTCCCTCATTGCAAGTTCATTGTAACCTCAATCCCCTCCTCCACACACCATCCCCAGTTCTTTACATCAGTCCTTCCTTCTCACCTTTTAAGTCTCGGTTTAAATATCACCACCTCAGGTAGACTTACCTTGGCGACCCAATCCAGTCTATAATTATCATTGTTCCAGGTCTGTTGCCCTCATAATTCTAATCACAATCTCTATTTTATTTGTCTGATTAGGTCTATTTTTACATGACCTCCTTCTAGACTATCAACTCCAATATAGGAGGTACTAGGCCTCTTTGGTGGCACAGTGGTTGAGTGCTGCGCTGTGGAGCTATCGGCAGCCCACGATGCGAGTTCAACACCCAGCCGGGGAGATTCCCACATGGCGAGGCAGACCTCTCCTGCCTCACCCACTGCTCCCCTCAGCAGTGTATTTCTGATCTGCCTGTTCTGCTCCCCACTCTGTCTCTGGTGAGCCCTCTTGACGCCCCACACCTCTAGCCTGTACTCCAGCTTGTATGCATAAATAAATAAAACTTGAAAAAAATATATAGGAGGGCCTCCCTGGTGGCGCAGCAGCTAGGCGCTGTGCTGTGGAGCTGTCCACAACGGAGACGCAAGTTTGACGACCAGCCAGGGAGATTCCCACATGGTGTGGCAGACCCCTCCTGCCTCGCCCGCTGCTCCCCTCAGCAGTGTATTTCTGTTGATCTGCCTGTTCTGCTCCCCACTCTGTCTCTGGTGAACCCTCTCGCTGCCCCATGCCTCTGGCCTGTACCCCAGCATGTATGCATAAAATAAATAAATAAATCTTTAAAAAAATATATATAGGAGGTACTGCATCTATCTTTGTCACCACCATTAATAGTGGATATTTGCCCTTCAGCCAAAAGACTTCCCCAGTTGCCTTCAGGGGGTGCTCTCCTAAGAAAAGCATGGTAGCCTCACATTCCAGTGTCTCACATATCTTCTCTTGCTGCCCTACACACATTCAAGAGGCAGGTACTGGACCTAATCTCAATCTGTTCTTTCAAAAACTTTGACTCTTGAATAGCATGATGCAAGATCATTAAAAACTGGTGTTGGTTTCTGCTACCCAGGACTTATGTTGTTGCCTACCTGTGTCCCAACTTTTCCAAGTCTAATTCTCCAGTCTTCTCTGTGACACAGTGAGTTCCCTAATAGCTTCCTAGTTAATTCCCTTTATGTTAAAGACAGCCAGATTGGTTTTCTTTTTGAAATAAAAGAGATGGACTGGATAGATTAAACTGTATCTCCACAGTCTAGTGTGGGACATGGCAATGGTCAATGTTCAATAAATGTTAAAGAAAAAACCACTCAGTGATGTGGCTTAAACATGGTTATTTTATATCTCAGAGCCTCAATTTCTTCCTCTTTAGGTAGGCCATATATTATCTGGTTTCTCAGCAGAGAAATTGACTTGCTTTCTCCTTTATTAGCTCCTTTTTTTTTTGATCCTCTACCCTTCATTCTCAGCTATAGCAACAAAGCAATCCAACCCAAATCAGCCCAACCCAATCCAAATTCCTCTCATTTTCGCATGCTGAGCAGTTAAACCAAAATATCAGAGCCCCGATATGCCATTTACTAGCTGTGTGACCTTAGACAAATTACTAAGTCTCTTTGGGCCTCAGTTTCTTTATGTGTTTGTGGTGATAGGGAAATATAATGCCTTTAATTTTATATGTATTCTATATACTATATAAGTATATATATATACATTATATACATAGTGAGATAATACATATACCATAAGCATTTAAAATAATACTTGGCACATCTTAAGCACATAATACTTGCTAGCTATTTTACTATTTTCGTCTTTTTGATATTTAAATGGATACTCATGCTCTCAGGATAATGTTTTTCAAAGTATGGCTCTTGAACCACCAGGGTCAGAATAAACTAGAGAGATTAGTCCATTCCAGACCCAGTAAATCACAGTCTCTAGGGAAGAACTAGAAAGTTTACATTTAATAAATATATCTCCCAAGTGATTCTGAAGCTCAGTAGTTTTTAATTTTTTAAAATTTTTGCATAGAAGAACTGGGGCATAGGCCAGAGGCGAGGCGGGTAAGAGGATTCACCAGAGACAGAGTGAGGAGCAGAACAGGCAGATTGACCAAAATATGCTGCTAAGGGGAGCAGCAGGTGAGACAGGAGAGGTCTGCTGTATCACATGTGGGTTAGCTCCCTGGCCGGGGTTGAACTTAGGTCATAGTGGTCCCCTAGGCTACCAATGAAGCCATGATGCTCAGTAGTTTCTTTAAAAAGATGTTGAGGGCCTCCCTGGTGGCGGTGGCGCAGCGGTTGAGCACTGCGCTGTGGAGCTGTCAGCGATGCGAGTTCGACGACACCCACCCGGGGAGAAGCCCACATGGTACCGCAGATCTCTCCTGCCTCGCCCACTGCTCCCCTCAGCAGTGCATTTCTGATCTGCCTGTTCTGTTCCCCACTCTGTCTTTGGTGAACCCTCTCGCCGCCCCACGCCTCTAGCCTGTACCCCATCTTGTATGTATAAATAAATAAATCTTAAAAAAAGAAGATGTTGAGATAGGGCCTCTCTGGTGGCACAAGAGGTTAAGTCTCAGTACTATGAAGCTGTCTGCAGCCACTGCAGCATGAGTTTGATCCCTCTCCTGTCTGGCCTGTTACTCCCCTAAGCAGATCCACCTGTTCTGCTCCTCACTCTGTCTCTGGTGAATCCTCTCACCACCCCCCAACACCTCTGGCCCCCAACACTCCAGTTCTTGTATGTATAAATAAAGTTTAAAAAAAAGATATTGAGATATATACACATATAACATTCACCCATTTAAAATGTATATAACTTGGTGGGTTTTGATATATTCAGAATCGTAAAATCACAGCAATCTACTACTAGAATATTTTCATCATTCCCAGAATAAAGCCTGTATTTATTAGCAGTCACTTCCCAACCCCTACCCCGCCACAACCCCAGCTCTAGGCATCTATTAATTTAATCTCTACCCATAGATTTGTGTATCTCTAGATGCATCTCTATAAATTTGCATATTTGGAACTTTTCATATAAATGGAATTATATGTGGTCTTTTATAACTGGTTTATTTCACTTAGCACGTTTTCATTCATATTATAGTATGTATCAAAATTTCATTAATTTTTAGTGCCCAATTATAGATATACCACATCTTATTTATCCATCCATGGCAAATGTGATAGATATTTGGATTGTTTCCACTTTTGGCTATTATGAAAAATAGCTGTAAGTAAACAATTAATATTCATGTACAAGTTTTTGTGTAGATATGTTTCACTTCTTTCTCTTTGGATATATAACCAGGAGTCAAATGGCTTATTTTTTATTATTTTTAAAATATTTATTTATTTATGCATACAAGCTGGGGTATAGACCACAGGTGTGGGGGGTGAGAGGATTCACCAGAGACAGAGTAGGGAGCAGAACAGGCAGATTGACTGAAATACACTGCTGAGGGGAGCAGCCAGTGAGACAGGAGAGGTCTGCTGTGCTGTGTGGGAATCTCCCTGGCCAGCGATCAAACTCATGCTACAGTGGCGCTGGATAGCTTCATAGTGCTGAGATTTAACCCATTGCGCCACCAGGGAGGCCACTGGCCACTTTATGTTTAATATTTTGAGAAACTGCCAAACTGTTTGCCAAAGTAGTTATAGCATTTTACAGTCCTACTAGGACTGTTTAAGGATTCTTTGCCAATACTTATTATTATCTATTATTATAACCATCTTGATGGGGTGAAATGATATCTCATTGTGATTTTGACTTGTATTTCCCTATTATCTAACAATTAAGAGCATCTTTCCACATGTTTATTAACCATTTGTGAATCTTCTTTGGAGATACGTCTATTAAAATTTTTTGCACATTTATTATTATTATTTTTTTTAAAGATTATTTATGCATACAAGCTGGGGTACAGGCCAGAGGCCTAGGGCGGTGAGAGGGTTCACCAGAGGCAGAGCAGGGAGCAGAACAGGCAGATCGACGGAAATACACTGCTGAGGGGAGCAGTGGGGGAGGCAGGAGAGGTCTGCTGTGCCATGTGGGAATCTCCCAGGCTGGGCTGTAACTTGCCTCTCCTTGCCTAACCACCGGAGACTGCCCCGACAGCTCCACAGTGCAGCACTTAACTGGTGCACCACCAGGGAGGCCCTGTTATTTCATTTCTTAATTGTGTCCTTTGGAAGCATGAAAGTTTTTAATTATTATGATGTTTGATTTATTTTTGTTGTTTGTGCTTTTTTAAAATTTAATTTTATTTAATTTATATCCTTTACATTATTATGTATCTCCCATAAGTTTCCCGTCAATTCACCATGAACCCTCACCATAGTCCCTTGTGTTCTTTTCTCCCCTCTTTTGTTCCCTCTTCCTCCCCCTCCCCTGCAGAATGTCTCTTATTTGTGGTTGCCTGTAAGTTTTTGTTTTTGTTTGTGTGCTGTTTTCTTCTGATTTCTCATGTGGCTCTCTTGTATTCCTCCTATAAGTGATACCATTCGATACTTTTCTTTTTCCTTGTGGCTTATTTCGCTGAGCATGATCCCTTCTAGATCCATCCATGTTGCTGTGAATTGCATTAGTTTATCTGTCTGTGCTTTTTGTGTTGTCTAAGAAACCATTGCCTAACTCAATGTCATGAAGATTGACTCCCATATTTTCTTCGAGGAGTCTTACAGTTTTAGTTCTTACAGTTTAGCCTATGATCCATTTACATTCATGTTTAAATCACTGGTTTGGGCCATACCTTTGACTTACACTGGCTAATCATTGTTATTCTCAAAGACAATCCTTACCCTAAGAAGAAATGTTCAAGTTGTCTGTTACAATAATATAACATTACAACAGCTAAGATGTATATTGAACACTTGGTGCTAAGAATTTTACATCGATAGTCTTGTTCAATCTTCATGTGAGGTCTGTGTTATCACTTTTCATGATGTCATATACTTTACGCTAAGATGATGTAATATATATATATATCTCCTCCTTTATGTAAAAAGGAATACCAACACATCTTTGGGAAAAAAGGTTGTATAGACTATATAAGCTCATGAATGTTAAAAATATGACACTGTGCTTGGCAGAGCAGGGCTCAAAGGATGAGAGTGTCTCTTTCATAATTCCCTCCTCCGCTAGAGCTCCCCTTCTACAGGGACAGAAAGTTATTAATATGACTTATTTTTTGCATTATCTTAGCATCCTGTTCCCTCTTTTACTTCTCTCATTATGGTTTGTGATTTTACTTTTACTATTGTTATTCTTAAGAGTATTGCATCTCTTTAGTTACCCTACAAAGGCCATAAAGACAGGGTGTAACTTTGTCACTGCTGTATTCCCCAACACTCTGTATAGGTCTTTGGGATATACTGTTATTTTAAAAAACACCACTTTCTGGTTTAAAATTCTCCAGTAGCACACAGATTGCTCTTTGAATAAAGCCCAGATACCCAAAAGGTCCCTACCTGATTGGATGTCTGCCTTTCTACACTTCTACCACTGTCTCCACTTGGACCACACTTGTTTTCTTTCTGTTTCCTAACTCAGAGTCTGTTCCCTTTGCTTGAAAACTCTGATTAGTTTCTCATTCTGTAGGTCTCAGCTCACATGTCATCTCTTTTCGAAATCTTCTCTGTCCACTCTATCCAGTGTTACCATTCTTCCACCAAGTTATTTTTTGGTCATGAGAACTTTCATTTTATTCACAGATACTAAATTTCCTTCCACATTTATTTCATATTAATTATTATAGTCTTACTTAAGCACTCATCATAAGCATTAATGAAGTGGAATACTGCTTAGTGCTTATCAATGAATTCTCCAAACTCTAAAATACTGATTTGTAGTGTTCCCATATTTCTGTTGTGTAAACACTCCCACCGGAAGGGAGTTCAACCTACCAACCTGACGTCACTGAGAAGAGAAGGGCGGTAGCACACCATTACGTAGAATTTGTAAATATTTGAAATATTGATACAGCAGTGGTAAATAACCTCAATTGCACCCATATACAAAAGTGTATAAAATAATTAGGAAATGGTACGTTTTGAGTATTTATTACTTTGCTTTTAATATCTTATTTAATTGTAAGATTATATAATTTCATTTAGAAAATCGTTGGCCTTAAAAACAACTGGCAAAATTTCTAAACATTCCCCGGTCTTTTCTAGGGAGACTGCAGAGCCCACAACCAGCACATTTTTCAGATGAGACTCTGACAGGTTAAGCAAATTGTTCAAGGTCGCAGAACTAATAAATCTGTAGACTACCCCAAAATCCACTATCCCCAGAAACCACTGTAATGTCTGGCATATAGTTGGCGTTCAATAAACAACTGTAGAATAAATGATTATTTAGTACTCTTTAAAAGGATAAAGGGGAAACATTTAAAGATTAAAAACATACACACGAGTGAAACTGACAGCTCTTTAAAACGCGCTCACAATCCCAGGAAGATAACAGTTTCCGCTCCCGTCTACTTCAAGCCGCAATCCACTACTGAGCGGTTTCACAATACACCAACTAGTCGAAGAGGAATCGCCCAACCCCTTGCTAAAAGTTTGCGACGCCCGGCTTTTTGTCGTTCGCCCATTCTCGCCGCAAGGCTTTCTGGGAGTAGTAGTTTCAAAAGCGTGGCAGCCTAAGCTGCAGCCGCTGGCCGCCCCAAGCCACGGACTACAGACCGTGGCGCGCGGAACTCCAGGTTCTTCCGCTTCGACTTTCGTTCCCCGCCTGCGCGCCCGCCCCAGCTATCATGGCGGCTCCCTTGGCCCTGGTGCTAGTGGTGGCCGTGACCGTGCGGGCGGCGTTATTCCGCTCCAGTCTGGCCGAGTTCATCTCCGAGCGGGTGGAGGTGGTGTCCCCACTCAGCTCTTGGAAAAGAGGTGAGGCCACCGGCTCGAGTAGGCGGCCAGGACTCGCTTGTGCTCTCCTGGCCTCTGTGAATGAGAGGCGGGATCTGTGGCTACAAGATCAAGATTCTGAGGCAATTGACCTACTCCTGGGGACTTCCGTGAGGGCGGGAGGGCGGGGCTGCTAAGAGGAGGGGGTTTAGGGCGGTGTGGTTAAGTTTGGACTCGGGAGCCGAATCACCTAAGGGGTGGGGACCTGAGGGGGTGTGTCTCACTCTGGGTCCCGAGTTGAGGGGCGTGGTCTGAGGAGGGGTCAGGATGAGCAAAGGCATGTTGGGTGGAGTGGGATTTGTAGAGGGATTTGGGTTTTGGCGTGGATTGCAAGTGGTGCTCCCTGGGATATGAGGTAGTGCATGAGGGGGGCCGGGATGAAGGGACCAGTCTTGCTAAATGAAGAGAGTGTGGGAGTGTGGTTAGATGCTTCTTCTCAGCCTGAGACTTTAAGCTTTTCTCCTTATTTAAGTTCTTCATCAAACTTTATTTTATACTAGCGCCTACTAGGAGACAAAATTTGGACTAAAGGATTCACAGGCAATGGGAGAGACAAATAGATATAGTTATTTATGGAAAGTGTACTTCCTGTACACTTTCAGTTCTTTAGAATTCTGACCCTGAAAAAACTACCCTCTCCTTTTCCAATTTCCTAAGGATGCAGAATTTGAGCTAACTATTGAAGAATGTGGCGTTTGGAAAGGGAGATTAGAGAAAGGGGAGTTCCAGGTAGCAGAAGGTAAACAGAATCAAGAAATGTTGAAGGATGTAAAGTGTCCCAAGTAGAGTAATAGGATGGGGATTAGGTTAGGACCAGACTAAAAAAATTCACGTTAAAGGTCAGATTTAGGGCCTCCCTGGTGGCTCAGCGGTTGAGCGCTGCGCTGTGGAGCTGTCGGCAGCACCCGATGCAAGTTCCACGCCCAGCCTGGGAGAATCCCACATGGTGCGGCAGACCTCTCCTGCCTCACCCCCTGCTCCCCTCAGCAGTGTACTTCTGATCTGCCTGTTCTGCTCCCCACTCTGTCTCTGGTGAACCCTCTCACCGCCCCATGCCTCTGGCCTGTACCCCAGCTTGTATGTATAAATAAATAAATCTTTAAAAAAAAAAAAAAGGTCCGATTTGCCCAGGTCTCCCAGTTGACAAATGGTAATAATAGTTGACAAATAATAATAATAGTAGTACTTTATATATGTGATGGTAAGAACTTGGATTTGATAACTTTGCATATAATATTTGTACAGAATTATTTGTTGAACAAACAGAATGATTGGTTGAGGCTACTTTGTTCCTGCTTTCTTCTGGATACCAGAAGACCCAAGGCAGTGTTAGGTTCTCCTGCTCCTTAGCACTATACCATAGTTAAAGAGCATTTTTCACTTTATGTCTGATTTCTCCACTGTACCATGTGCTCCTTGAAGGCCAAGATTATTTTATTTATTCCTGAATTCTTTATGCATGGCATAGAGTAGGTGCATTGTTACTGTTGATTAAATATTGAAGAAAAGAAAACCTAAGATCTAGTTACTTAGAGAATAGGTGAAGGATCCAAAGATGAGGCAGTGTAGTGTGATGATTAAGAGCACAGGGTTTAGAGTCTCATAACAGGTTTGAATCTTTTTCTGCTTCTGCCACTTACTAGTTCTGTGACCTTTAACATGAATTTTTTTAGACTGTAAAATAGTAAGCTATAAAATGTACCCCATTAAATGAAATAATCCATGTCTAAGGCTCTTAGCACAATTAACAGAATCCAAAATGGCTAATTCTAAGCTTTTGAGTTTAAATAATAGGGAGAATAATGATGACTTTGACTGAAATAGGTGAGTCAGAAAGGACAGCTGCAGGATCACTATTAGTATTTGTCCCATTTTGTGTGCACAACATTTGTAGATCACTTTAAAGTATACTTTAAGATGGGATTTTTTTTGAATTGTTTTTTTTTAATTGAAGTAATGGTTTACAATATTATAGAAGATTTAGTGGTATAGATTCACACTTCTTCAAATATCTGTTCCCACACCAAAGCACCAATAATAAGATGGACTATTTCAAAAAGCAGGTGATAGTTTTGAACCCTAAAAGGAGGTAGCTCTCTTTCTGGCCTGCCTGTTACTATGCAGGTGTCTCTCTTTTTTTCTTTGTCCTTTTCCTGATAAATCTGTCCTCAAGAAAAGACAACAACAAAAAAACCTAAAAGGCAAGGCATTTTAGAATATTGAAGTAGATGGAATCTATATGGTGTGGCAAACCGGTGTTACTGTAATTAGAATGAATGAGCACATATATATTTAACTTGGAGTCCTTCTGATTTCACATGACATTTTGTTTTTTATTTGAGTGACCAATCTTTTGGGTTAAGGGCCCTGGATCCAAATAGATTTTGATTGGCCATAATTGTATACTGATTTTTAAAAGGAATAAATGAGAAGTTGTATACTTGGGGGAGGGGGTGATTGTTGTCTTCAAATATGTGAAGGATTTTTAATTGATATGTTGTCCATTCATGTGCAGATGACAGAATCCTAACTCATACTGTCCAAATGATAATAAAGAGTACACTAATTGGCCAACCTAAGGGGACAATCCAAGGTTAGATCCTTACTTCAGGCCTAGCTGAATCCAGAGACTCAGGGATTTTCTCAGAACTAGTTCTTTTTCCATCTTGATATTCACTGCATTCAGGAATGTTCTTATGCTGTATTGGCAAAATTAGCCACCGTTAGAATCTGATTTATATCCTCACAGTGTCAAGTCTGGTGGAACGGGTGACTTTTCTTCAATGAGCACAATAAAAAGCCTAGAAATTTAGTCATATTGAACTTATTTGGGTAATATGTCAACTCTTAAAACAATTATTGATTCAGCCTGGATCATGTATCTCTATTTCTTTGGAGAAGGGGCAGCCTCCCAAACTATGGAAGAGGGGCTATCCCATAGGAAAACTAGGGTATTGTTGCTAGAAGAGGGGTAAGCTGATGCTAGACAGGTGATAATAAAGGTACCCAGGAAAAATAGGAAAGAGATCTTTTTTGTGTCATCTATTTGTACAAATCCATCAGTTTATTTGATAGTCCAACTAAAATTTATACCAATTTTCTGCTCGACAACATACAAGCATGTGATTCTGAGTCCAATAAAACTAATAATAAATACTGATATAATACTTTCCACATGCCAGGCAGTGTTCTAATCACTTTTGGTATGGATATAATTAAGCTAATTTAATCTCTACAGTGATGTGAATACTAGCACTACCCTCATTTTACAGACTAGTACATTAAAGCACAAAGAAATTATGTCATTTGTCCAAAGCCACATAGATAACAATGTTTTGTGTGAATAACCTGCAACTTTTAGGCATGGCTATTCCACTACAGTTCACTCTATAATATCCTTTGTAGAAATCTGTCAGGAGTAATATTGGAAGCTTTCTGCATATTTGGGTATCTCTTAAGCCTTTGACATAAAGATTAGGATTTAGTATGGGCTTAAATTCCTAAAGTCAGGATAGAGCCCAAGCTATTAGTGCTTATTTAGAAACTTACCTCCAATGCAGCTACGAGAGTGATGATCAGGAGGAATACTTCTGATATCACTATATTAAAAAAAAAAAACCACTTTTACTGTTAATTAAAATACAGAATTAATAAATCACACAATAATTTATTGCACTGTGAATTATTATAAGGCAAACATTTTTGTGACTATCATACAAGTCAAGAATTAAAACTTTGTCACTTATACCATAAGCCCCATCTCAGTCATAATCCTTTTACCCCTTCATAAGTAACCATTATTTTGACTTTTATATTAATGACAGCTTTGTGTTTTTTCAGTTTTATTACCCAAATCCTTAGACACTTTAGCTTAGTCTTACCTTTTTAAAAAAGGATTTATATGCCTTTTAAATCTCCCTTAATTTTTAGGATCCCCATCCACCCTTTCTTTCCTTTCTTCTGTTGAAACCAGACCATTTGGCCTATAATGCTACAGGTCACCCATAGTTTGGATTTTCCTGATTGTGTATTCATGGCACTGTTTAACATGTTTCTGTGTTCTCTGTATTTCCTGAAAATTGGCATTTGGATACCACTATTTTGTTTTCTCTTTTAAAATTGACATCATTGTATCTTTGGAGATTATAGGTTTAAACTTCTACAGTGTATATTTTCACACTGTGCCCACCACCAGTGTCTCAATAATCCTCCACCAGGGCCCACTGGATACCCCTCCTTCCCCCACTCTCACCCCTTCATCCTCTCCTAGTTGCCTCAGTTTAGCTGTTACATGTTGGTTTATTATTGGTTTTGATTTTGACCAACCCTTTGTTATGTATCTATGTTTTTTAGCTTTGAGATACACACACACCACACACACACACACACACACACAGATAAGTACGGGTGTCTGTGTGTGTGTGTGTGTGTGTGTGTGTGTGTATAATTAGGATTTGAGGACTCTCCCAATTTTTCTTTTATACAAAAAATTGATTCACTATTATATTCTAGAGGACTCAGATACTCTATAGCTCAGACTTCAGACCATGCCAGAGTTTTAAATCATGTGCACCAAAATAATAATAATAAAAAAGAACATTATAAGAAATGTATCATAAAACTGAATGTTTTTAAGTAAAAATACTGTATTTATACTCTTCCTATCTTTTTGTTATAGATGGCGATAGTAAATAGTAGTGTTTGTTTTCTTTTAAATATTTTTTATATGAGATTGATTCATCCCTTAGATCAATTAAGTAATATGAGGTCATTTTTAATCATATTTATTTATTTATTTATTTATTTATTTTTTAAAGATTTATTTATTTATACATACAAGCTGGGGTTCAGGCCAGAGGTGTGAGGTGGCGAGAGGGTTCACCAGAGACAGAGTGGGGAGCAGAATAGTCAGATCAGAAGTACACTGCTGAGAGGAGCAGCGGGCAAGGCAGGAGAGGTCTGCTGCGCCATGTGGGATTCTCCCCGGCCGGGCGTCAAACTCGCATCGAGGCTGCCAACAGCTTCACAGCGCAGCGCTTAACCGCTGCGCCACCAGGGAGGCCCCCATTTTTAATCATATTTAATAATCAGGATAGCAGAAATACATTCCAGGCACTAGTCTGAGAACACATTAGCAAATTCACTGGTGTTTAGTATCTAGCAAATTCACTGGTGTTCAGTATCTGAGAGAAATGACATTTCAGACAGATTGCCTCCAAGGTGAATAGTCTGTCCTCTAGCTATATAACCAGGACTCTCCCTCTCGATTAAATTGATTTAGAGTGATGTTCCTGGACAGCATTTTGTAGGTTCTTGGGAGAGTTGCCACCTTCACTGCTCTGCAATAGGATTACATTGATTTAGGTTGAGAGCTGCGTTGTGAGGTGTCCTGATGAATCATCTACTTGGGTCTTCAGCAAAACTATTAGTAAAGGATTTAATAGTTGTGTTACATAGTAGCCTTTTTATGGAGCTCCTTGAGGGAAGTTTCTTTCTGATGCTAGTATAAGGACCAATTAGTATTGTCTTGAGCAACCAGGTTTGTTTTATTTATAGATTCTGTGAATTGTGAAACTGATTGCTTCCTTTTAGGGTGAGTCTGTAAAGTTTCAAGTTTTATTTATGGTCCACTCATTACAAATACATAGTTTTTTTGAACAGGCTTTACAACTTTGATTTTGTTTGATTGATTTTTGAATAATTCATGTGGTTCAGAAATCAAAGGTGCAAAAGGCTGCATAATTAAAAGACACCCTCCACTGCTTTCCTATAACTACCCAGTTCTGTTTCCTGGAGGCAATCATTGTTATTAGTTTCTTATGTGTACTTCTGAAATATTTTGTGCATTTATAAGTTTATACATTTTATAGGTTTCTGTGACTCCATTATATTTTTTTATACTTTGTTACTTTTTAAATTAATTCTCCTGTTTTTTAATAACTATAAAATAATACATCTTCATGCTAAAGGTTCAGAAAATGAAGATAAAAGAAACTAAGCATCTTCTGTAATCTTATCACTCAGAGATGGTTATTGTTAACATTTGTGTTTATATTTATTTTATTTAATGTTTATTTTGAGGCATTTTTCTTGGAATATATATTTATTCTTTTCCAGATAATTAAAGGAACAGATGCTTATAAACATTTAAAATAAAATTTGACCATATTATGATCTGCTTTTCATTTAAGAATATTTCATGGACATTTTTCCTTCAGTGAATATATGTGAAGTGTACTTTTTGATATTAATCCCTGCTTTTGAAATAATTTTAGATTTTAAAAAAGTTGCAAAATAGTACATAGAGTTCTGTTTATTCTTCACCCTGTGTTTCTTCTAATGTTAACATCCTGTGTAACCATAGTATAATGATCTTTTTAATAACTATAAAATAATACAGCTTCATGCTAAAGGTTCAGAAAATGAATGTGAGAAAGTTAACATTGATAGAATACTATTAACTAATCTACAGACCTTATTAGAATTTTACCAATTGTTCTACTGATCCATTTTTTGTGGAATCAATACATGATTCCACATTATATTTAGTTATGTAGACACTCCTTGGATTTAACATTTTTAAAGATTGCTTGCTACTTATTTTGTCTTAGTTTAGGTTTGCCCGATACTTTCCCATGATTAGATTGACGTTATGCTCTTCTGGCAAGTGTATACATTTATGGCATGAAGACCTCAAAAGTGTTTTTATTCCTATTGCAATGAATCATATCAGGAGCTACTTGGTGTTAATAATTTTAACTGGCCAACATATTGCTGGTGATGTTAACTTTGTTGATTTGATTTAGGTAATGAATGCTAGGTTTATCCATATGAAATTAATATTTTTCCCCTTGCAAATATTCTGTTCCTCATCATATTTTTACCCACTAATTTTTGTATCCATTTATGAAGCTTACCATTCACAATTATTACTGAGGGCTGTGCCGGATGGTGATTTTCTATTTCCACCTTTCCTTTTACGTTTGATAACTTAAAATTTTCTCTAAGGAAGAGCTTTCTTTTCTCTTCCACTTATTTATATCAAACAATGATTTTTAACTGTAACATTCTTATCTATATATGCATCCACACATATGTGCATATGTATATATGATTCATTTAAATAAATTTCCCTTAATGGACATTGGGGTTATTTTAAAATTTTCAATACTTGGAGCACTATAACAAGCATAGTTATTAAGCACTTGTTCAATTATTTCTCTAGGATAAATTGCCCTAAGAACAATCTTTTTTGGGTCAAAAAGGCCTACATTTGGGCCTCCCTGGTGGTGCAGCGGTTGAGTGCTGCTCTGTGGAGCTGTTGGCAGCGCGATGCGAGTTCAACACCCAGCCAGGGAGAATCCCGCATGGTGCCGCAGACCTCTCCTGCCTCGCCCGCTGCTCCCCTCAGCAGTGTATTTCTGATCTGCGTGTTCTGCGCCCCACTCTGTCTCTGGTGAACCCTCTTGCCGCCCCGCGCCTCTGGCCTGTACCCCAGCTTGTATGTATAAATGAATAAATCTTTAAAAAAAAAAAAGGCCTACATTTAAGAAGTATATATTGCTCTGTAAAAAAGCAAACACAAAAGCATATGAGCATGACTCCCTATTTCCTCACACTATGGACAACATTTCTCACCGCCTTCTAATTTGCTATCTTATTTTGTTTTGTAGTGGTGCAGAATAGACATAAACAAAACACTTTCTAGAGTGGCTAGTAGTTACAAAAAGATTGAAGAATGTTTACAGTTTAACATAAAACTTTCCCATAATGAGCACTGCCCCATAGTGGAAAGGGGTGCTCTCTATGAAGAAAAAAAAAATCCCTGTCACCTGAAATGTTCAAATCAAGACCTAAAATCACTTGTTGGGAATGGAGTAAAGGGGGTTAGATAAACTGAGAGACTCTTCTGGTCCTGAGAGTGCTTACACTGGTTTATGACTATCTGCATATTTCTCTGAATTAAGAATGAACTTGGTGTTTTGCTTTTCAGTGGTTGAAGGCCTCTCACTATTGGATTTGGGAGTGTCTCCGTATTCTGGAGCAGTATTTCATGAAGTAAGTGTTCTTGTTTTCTTTCCTGGCTACTAAGATAGTTATAGTCTGAGATATCAAAGCCTGTTTTGTGCAAATGTTTTAAAAGATCTATTTTTGAAAATCCATATTTAGAAACAATCCTTTTTTAGTTGTCCTCTGCAAAGAAGGAGGTTTCACAATTGCAATGAAAATGATCCAGATTAAGATTATAATTTGGGGAAGCACATGAGACTCCTGTACAAGTTGCCATTTTAATGGTAAATATATTGTGAACAGTTCCTAGTCTATCAACAGGTTGTATGCTAATTGGCATGTTATTGGTTCTTTGGAACATGCTTTTTGATGAAAACTGTGATAACAGCCACACTATGTCTGAACACATGATAGAAAGCCCACAAAAGCCCTTAGTTCTCAGGAACTGTAAAATGACTCTTAGGTCACCATCATCTCTTGGTTGGGTTGCTGTAACAGCTTCCTGACAAATCTTCCTGCATTTTGCTCCTTTACTTGTTATTCCGAAATTAAAAGCAATCTTTCTCAAGTGTGAAACTGATTTTATCTCTGTCTCTGTCCTGCTAGTAACCTTGAGTGTATGCCTCTGATCCCAGAATAATCTCCAAAAAACTTCAGGGGCATGCAAAGCCCTGCGGTCCTGCTCATCACATTAACCGCATTTCTCTCCTCTTGGCCCTTCCCGTTGTCAGTGACTGTATCACTTTAAAGTAGAAGTCTTCTAATTTGAAAATTTAATCCCTTATTTTTACAGTCATCTCACTTATTTCTACTTCAAGAAATTTTCTTTTATTTTTGTTCTTTTATTTAGTTTTATGAAAGCCTTCAACTTGGTTCTTATGGAGGTAACAATGAGCTCTTATATAAAACAAAGATATCTGTAATTTGTGGAAGCACGTGAGACTCCTGTGCAAGTTACCATCTAATCGAATTGCAATAACAATTACTAGCAGAAACTGGTTAGAAACAACTTAAGAGACTCTTAATATAAGCATATAATTCAATTATTGGAAGGCCTCCGGTGGCACAAGGGGTTAAGACTCGGCACTATGAAGCTATTGACAGCCACCACAGCATGAGTTTGATCCCTGGCCAGGGAGCTTCCCACATGGCGCAGCAGACCTCTCCTGTCTCGTCCACTGCTCCCCTCAGCAGAGTATTTCAGCCAGTATGCCTATTCTGCTCCCCCCTCTGTCTCTGGTGAATCTTCCCACCACCCCCACACCTCTGGCCTACACCCTAGCTCTTGTATGCATAAATAAATAAATCTTAAATAATTCAACTATTGGAAACAGATGTGTATGGACATAATCAAAGAGTAGCTGATTGGCCATGAGGGGTCTGTGTGCTATGCACCTCGGGGAGTCTGCTTTCTAGACAGAATAGGAACCCCTGAGATAATTCTGACATGCTCTGATAATGCTCCAACATCATGTTCCTATTACCTGTGTGTCTTTGCTCGTGCTGCTATCTCCTTATGGAGAGTCATTCTTACCTGTCTTTTAGTTGGCCTTACTATTCAGATATTAGGTTTTACCTCCTCCAGGAACCATTCCTCATTATGTTAGAGTATGTTAGATGTTTCTCCTGTATCTTCCAAATCAATTTGTGCTTATTCCTTTTCATGGCTCATATCATATTCTTGAAATTGCCTCTGTACTTGTTTTATCCACCTTGGTACTTGGTACCAAGTACTCCTCAGAACAAGTACTGGCACCTTTTCATCACTTAGTCCATTCTTAGTGCCTAGCTCTGTATATGTATATGTTTTCTGATCTTTCCCATCTCTCTTTCCTTTAATAAATATTTGTTAAGTATGCACCAGGTGCCATCTACCCTGTTAGGTGCTAGGGATACCAAACAGGACATAGTTCTTGGCCTCATAGTAGTTATATGTCTGAGAGAAACAGACAGACATTAAGTTAGTAAAAAAGAAGCAAATTCCAGGGACTCCCTGGTGGCGCAACAAGTTGAGCGCAGCACTGTGAAGCTGTCCAGAGCTGCTGCAGCACGAGTTTGATACCTGGCTGGGGAGATTCCCACATGGTGCAGCAGACCTCTCCTGTCTCGCCTGCTGCTCCCCTCAGCAGTGTACTTCAGTTGATCTGCCTGTTCTGCTTCCCTCTCTGTCTCTGGTGAATCCTCTCACCCCATACACTTCTGGTCTACACCCCAGCTTGTATGCATAAATAAATAAATCTTAAAAAAAAAAAAGAAGCAAGTTCTAGAGCAAAGAATATGTCAGGATGTCAGGATAAAGAAGGTCACAACATAACAATCCCAATGTTAATGCACCTAGTAACAGTTTCAAAATACATGAAGACTGACAGAAATAGGCAAATTCATAATTATAGTTGGAGATTTCAGTATCCTCTCAATGGTTGATAGACGAAGCAGACAGAAAATCAGCAAGGATATAGAAAATATGAACAACATTATCAACCAACTTGACCTCACTGACATTTATAGAACATTCCATCTAACAACAAACATAATCCTTTCAAATGTACATAGGATGTTGCAAGGTAGACTGTATTCTGGGTGATTAAACAAGGCTAAATACATTTAAAAGATTATGTAGTCATGTAGAATATTTTTTCTGACCACAATGGAATTAAATAAAAAATAACATACCTGGAAAATAGCCAAATAATTGGAAACTAAATGACATATTCCTAAATAACTCTCCGATCAAAAAAATCAGAAGGGAAATTAGGAAGTAATTTGAACTGAATGAAGATGAAAACACAACCTGTCAATGTGTGGAATGTTGCTAAAGCAGTACTTGGGGGAAATTTATAATGCTAAAATGCCAATGTTAGAAAAGAAGAAAGTTCTTAAATCATTTTCTATGTTAAGAAAATAGAAAAAGATAAGGTAAATAGAATAAAAGCAACAATAAAGTTCTAAGTGGAAACAAAATTGAAAATAACACTTTAGTGGTGTTAATTAAAGAGGTGAGGCATACTGAGGGAGGAACAGCTTTTAGTAGCTGGGAATTCCATTTTAGACTTTCTCTTGGACTACTTGCTTTGGGGAAAGTCACGTCATGACCAATCTTATGGAGAGCCCTTTGTGATAAGGAACAAACTCTTCCTGCCAGCAGCCAGCTGAGTAAGCTAAGAAGCAGATATCACAGCCCCTTTTGGAAACTGCAACCCCATCTGACAATTTGCAGCTTTTAAGAGCCTCCACACCAGAATAACCCAGTTAAGCCACTCTGGTTCCTAACTCTCAGTTACAGTATGAGATAATAAATACGCGTTGTTTTAACATGTTAAGTTTTAGGATAATTTGTTTTACGGAAATAGTTAATCAGTACGCCTAGGGAATGCATTTATATAAAGAAACCTACAGAGAACTAACCGGAGCACTCCAACACTGAGTTTGGGGAGGGGAAGAGGCGCTAGCAAATGAAGTTGAAAAGGAGGAAAATCAAGAGAATGTTGTATATGGAAGCCAGATGAAGAAAGTGCGGCAAGATGGAGTAAAAATCATGTAAAATGCTACTGCAAGTTTGAGAAAATTGGGGCAGAAGAGGCATCATTGATTTGTCAAATTGAAATCTTTGGAGACTTCAGCAACAGTAATTTCAGTGGAGTAAAGGGACAAGAGACTGCATACATAGAGACAAGAAAGTTTTTTTAAAAGAAAAACATTTATTTATGTATATAAGAGCTGGGGTGTAGGCCAGAGGTGTGGGGGGCAGCAAGAGGATTCACCAGAGACAGAGTGGGGAGCAGCACAGGCAGATCAGAAATACACTGCTGAGGGGAGCAGCGGGCGAGGCAGGAGAGGTCTGCTGTGCTATTTGGGAATCTCCGGGGCCAGGCATCAAACTCGTGTCAAACTCCCGTTGCCGCTGCCCCCAGCTCCACAGCGCAGCGCTTAACCGCTGTGCCACCAGGGAGGCCCAAGAAATAGAGCATATTTTTGAGGAGGCACAAAGGGATGGATCCAATTTGTAGGTGGAGGGTTTGCTGTAGCTAGGAAGAAGGGAATTTCATCCACTGTTAATAAGAGAAAGGTAGTGGATAACTGGTAGGGATATAGGAAGCTGGTCAACTGGGGAGTAGGAAAATAAGCTGTTTCTCAACTAATTGCTTCTCAGAGCTATAAGAAATGAGGTTGTCGGCTGGATGGAAGTTGGAGGTTAGAAGTGGGAAGAGGTGAACTAGTCTTTTCATGGAAAATAAATTGAATGGATAAATGGAGGAGCTATATCGAGCTACTTCATTATCATTTAAATGTTGGTTCTTTGGAAAATTGCATTTTTAGATACAGTGAAGGAGCCTAGTACACATTGTTACTCATTATCAGGTTATGCAGGTTGTGTGTGTGTGTGGGGTGTGTGTAAGAGGAGATAAAGGGATGAGGTAGTAATTTCCTGCTACCAAAAGTATGTTAACTCTGTATGTATCTTACAACAACCCCTTTTGGATTGTTAACCTTTAGGAGCTCTGAATTAAAGGGCAAAAATAGTTGCTTCCCCTATGCACAGTGATTACAGTAATGAGGAATGCTTCTCTTTCCTGAATGTGGGTTAATTTGCTTACAAGGTGGTATTCATAAGTCAAGAGCTACCTGTACTTAATATAGTTTTTCTGAGTAATAGTTATGTCAAGCCAAATGAAAAGAACACTTGAAGGAAAAGTTTATCATTGCTTTGTGTTGTTTCTTAATTTTCAGCAGACTTTATTATCTAATTCTTAGGGAGAGGTAAGTCTGTCTGCCGATCGGCTTTTTGAGGGATGTTTTGTTATTTCTGAGACTTACTTAGTGTCATTCTAAACCATCTGAATCATCAAAACACTTTGAAAGGCTATTGGTAATATAAATATCAAATTACTACTTCTTACTGACAAACATAAATGCAAAATAGAATCCATTAGTAGATAATTATAAAAGCTTAATTCTTTTATGACTTTGAAAGGCAAAGCTGATGCCCGTTTTTTAAAAAAAAAGTCTAAAAAATTATCTCAGGTAGTTAACATATTGAGGTTTACTGTATGCTATGCACCTGCTAAGTGCTTTTGCATGTTACCACTTAATCCTCACAAGAACCCTGTGAAATAGGTGACTGTTCTTACTTTACAGCTGAGTAAACTAACGCTCAGAGGGAAGAACAACATGCTCAAAGGTACACAGGTGGAATCTGGTTTTAAACCAAATGTCACCCCAAAGCCTTTTTTAATACCACATTAGCTTGTTCTCACTAAAAAACCTGTTGATCCCCTTTACAGTATTGGAGGACACATTTTTACTTGTGATTGGGATTGGAAAGAGGTGCTTTTGTGTTGCCAGCATGGGGTCACTAAAACCAAGTCATAAACTTTGTTTCTGACTCTGGCATTTTGGTGAGCTGGCTTGTAGTAGCATGTCAACCCTCCCACCTAGAACTAGAGAAGCAGGATAAATACAGAAAACATGGTTTGAAGGCAACTGGAAAGTACCAAGATAGCCAGGACTCAAAGGCACAAATTCCCAGAGAGGAAAGCGTAAAAAGTGAGAATGACAGTCTGAGTTGCTTTCGTTTTGATGCATTTACCTATTGGTAAGTGGCACAGACCGAGAGAAACAGAAATTGGCTGGTAAGAGGCTAAGGAGAACTACTGGAAGTTTTATAATGTTGGGGAAATAAAAATCTGAGTACATGGCCAGCTGAGGTGGCAGGGCTCTGGTAAAGGACTTGATTTCCAGTTAGGAATTGGGGTGGACTACGTAGACTAGTCTTACAAAGGTAAAATCTAACCTCTAATTAGCTAAATTCCTAATTGGATTAAGATTATGCAGTTCTAATTGCTTGCCAGAAGTTTAAGGAAATCCTTTCTGAAATAGACTCACCCAGAACCTTTACACTTTTTCATACACAATGTTCATCATCCCATCAAAAATTACCAAGCGTAATAAGAAATAAAAAAAAATTAGGCACTAAAAACAGATTCACGGGTGACCTAGATATTGGAGTCATCAAACTTGCACTTCAAATAACTGAGATTAGCAATTAATGTGTTCAGAATATAGATGATAAGATAGAGAATTTTACCATGGAACTTGAATATACAAAAATAAAATTCTAGATTTGGAAAACACAATATCAGATTAAGAATGTGATATACAAATTTAATAGCAGATGACACAGAGTTAAAGAAAGGATAGTGATCTGGAAGGTGAGAGAGAGAGAGAATATACACAAATGGAGTTCCAGAATGGGAAAAGAGACAGAAGGAGGCAGAAACAATATTTGAAGAGATTAGTGGCTGAACATTGTTTTAAAATGTAAGCAAGATTTCAGCCCAGAAAACTCTATAACCCAGATGGCATAAATTAAAAGAAAAGCATATATCATAATAAAACCACTCAAACCAAACATGAAAAGCAGGGCATCCCTGGTGGCGCAAGGGGTTAAGCACAGTACTATGAAGCTCTCTAGAGCCACTGCAACACGAGTTCAAGACCTGCCCAGGGAGATTCCCACATGGCGCAGCAGATGTCTCCTGCCTTGCCTGCTGCTCCCCTCAGCAGTGTACTTCAATCAATCTGCCTGTTCTATTCCCCAGTCTTTTTCTGGTGAATCCTCTCACCACCCCACACTTCTGGCCTATACCCCAGTTCTTGTATGCATAAATAAATAAATCTTTGGGGGAAAAAAACATTAAAAGCAGCCAAAGGGAGATAATTATCTTTAAACAACAGTAAAATTGAAACTAACTTTTCAAAAAAAAAAGATGGCATCCAAAAGACAGTAGAAAGATATCTTTACAGTGCTGAAAGAAAATATCTGCTAACATAGGATTCTATGCTAAGTGAAAATCTCTTAGAAATGAAGGCAAAATAAGGACATTTCTAAGCAAATCAAAGTCTATGGAATATGTTGCCTGCAGACTTGCATTTAAAAACAAAAAAAAGGTCAGAAGGAGTATAATCCTAACTAGCATCATAAAAGGTGGGATGAATAAATAACAATGAAAAAGGTACATATGTGGGTAAATCTAAATAAGTATTGATTATACATATAACAATAATAACAATGTCTTGTGGGTTTAAAATATATGTAAACATAAAGATGGAGCAACAACAGAAAAGTCTAGGAAGAACTATATGGAATTAAAACATTCAAACGTTCTTATATTGCATAGAAAGTAGCAAAAAATTATATTGTACTTTAGTGAAAGTGAAGGATATATATATTATAATCCCTAGGCTATTAAAATATGGTAGCTAAATGTGAAACCAACAAGCTAATGGAAGGGAAAATGAAACAATTAAAAATAATGCAAAGGGCCGCCCTGGTGGCCTAGGGGAAGAAACGCTAATCGCATAAAACTTCTCTCTCAGAGAACTGAAGAAGGGAAAACATTTCCCAACTTATTTCATGAGTTTAACATTCTTGGTCCACTGTGGAATTCCCCTTGGCTATTATATGTGTCTTAGAACTAAACTTCACTGCATTCCTTCAGTGTGTTAATAATTCCTAAACAAATAGTTAACACATGTCAGGTTTTTTTGATTCCCTTTACTCAATTCAGCAGATAGTTCCAGTGGAACAAAATAATCAGTGATACTAAATTATTCCCTATCGTGTGTACACTGGCCAGCCAACATAGAAAAGTATTCTAGGAAAGAAAGATTTTTGCTGACAAGTAGCCTCCTCCCCACCTCCTACTCTAGAAACTGGCTGTGGAATATTTAACTAAACTTTTTTGTTTGTTTTTTTCCTGCAGACACCTTTAATAATATACCTCTTTCATTTCCTGATTGACTATGCTGAGTTGGTATTTATGGTAAGTAACCTTCCACATAAAATCAATATGTATATATTGTTTTAAAAATTTCAGTCTTTTATTTCCTTGTTTTTAAGAAAAATCTGTTTTAGGAGCTTGAGTTTATCAGATTCTAAAGCAAAAATCCATCTTCACTTTATATTCATTGAATATAAATTGTAAATAGTTTATGACATCTGACCAGTTCTAATTCCTCATACTGTTTCTGTACTATCTAGTCTTGAAATTTCTAGCTCCAAGATTCTATGAATGGTTTTAATTCTGGTGTCATTATAGAGAGCATGCTGATTGTCCTAAACTTTCTGCCAAGAGATTCTGTGAATCGTTATGGAAGAGGATGTAGACCTAATGAGACTTTCAGAGGCAAGAGCTTCAAAATTGAGATGACAGGGCTGTGTTTGGAGAACATAGTAATTTGAAATACTTGCCTAATCTATGGTTGAAAACCCTGGGTCAAGAAATACCTAGGAGAATCACAAAGGTCTTCCTTAATAATGTTTATGGCTGCTATTTACTGAGGATTTACTATGTGCTAAGCACTAGACATATAGTCGCCCTACAGAGCAGGGTATATTATTCCCGTTTTACAGAAAACTTAAGTAACTTGTAGCTGTAGAGTAAATGTGGACACCAAACTGCACAAGCCTAGAAGGGTCCTAATTCTCAGGGTTTTCATTCAGAAAAAGTCTCTATCTTTGTGTAGTCAAAATGAGGGTTTAGGGTCTGCCTGACTGTAAGAGTTCAGTAATAGGGAGTCTACCACCATCTGAAAATTTCAGGCCCTGGCAGCATTCCATGACTCCTACACTAGTTGTGTTCATTTCCTGTTTTTTCTCTTTCTCCTAACAGATAACTGATGTACTCACTGCCATTGCCTTGTATTTTGCAATCCAGGACTTCAATAAAGTTGTGGTAGGTAGTCAGTAGGTGGGACATAACTGGCTGAATTTGGTAGCCTACTAATCTCTATTATTACAAAGGCTCAAAGGTCATGGATCCAACTTTTAAAAAATACTAAGTGGGAGTGATGCTTTGGCCTGTTCATTAAGCCCTGTAGTGGCCAAAGCCAAACCCACAAGTTCCCTTTAATAATAGATTACACAAAGGTCAGTTTAATCTATATAGTATAATATCCACTCACCTTACAAGTTCAGACTTTCTGGAGCAGATGGAATGGCACTACAATTATATCAATGAGTACCCTTAAAAATCTTCCATTCCTTTCATCAGTTCATCTTATCAAAGGAAAACAAACTCCTGATTGGAAAATTTAGCATCTGTTAAATGCCTGCTGAAACTATTGATGTCTGAATTCATGTGTAATAACCAAGGGGGACTGTGTAGTAGGACCATTCTTATTTTCCTTGTTTCTGGGAGAGTTAACAGATAAGCAATGTGTACTATCCCTGTCATTATTTTAAAAGTTGGCTGTGTTTCTCCTTGATTGGCTGGGAGCCACTGAGAGGATTTAGGCTGGGGTGAGAGAAGGCTGCATCCCATGGGTGTCTGTTTGTGATTCATTTTCTTTCCCGTTACCAAGTAATAGGACTAGAAATAGTTGTCTGCCTTTCTGTGGCAATGGTCATCAGCAACAAGTAAGCTGGTAAATTCTAGCATTTTAGACCTCAAAAGAGATTTTTAAAATATGTAGATTGAGGGTTCTTAACTTGGGGACCATTGATAGACTTAGTAGGTCTGTAAAACCCTCAAAATGATATGAAAAATTATATGTATGTATACATGTCTTTTTTTTCCAAGTAAAGAGTTGATAGCTGTTATAGGGTCTTAAAAAGGCCTTGGTTCCTCCCCTAAAGAATTAAGAACTACATTTTAGAAAATTGGTATCATCAGATCAGGAATTATACACTTTAAAATAATAGAACATTTGGAATATATGGATGCATCTTGAGGGCATTATGCAAGTGGATAAGTCAGAGGAAGACAAATACTATATGATCTCATTTATTTGTGGAATCTTAAAAAGTTGAATTGATAAAAACAGATTGTAGAATGATGGTTTCCAAGGGCAAGGAGGAGGGAAAGTGGGGACATACAGGTCAAAGGGCACAAATTCCTATTTGTAAGATGAATAATTCTGGGGATCTGTTATAAAACATGGTGACTGCAGTTAACAATAATGTATTATATACTTAAAAACTGTTAAGAGAATACATCTTAAAGGCGTGTGTGCACATGTGCACACAAGGGCAGAAGGGAGTTTTGTGAATGAATGATGGGCTAACTAACCTTAGAGTGGTAATCATTTTGCAGTATATATCTATATTAAATCATAACGTTGTATACGTTAAACTAACACAAAGTCATATGTCAGTATATTTAAATAAAGCTAGAAAAGAAAAGAAAATTTTAGGAGCTGAGGTGAAATGCTTTAACAGGATTCACTTGCGGGCTTAGAGATGAAATAATTGAGGAGACTCATAAGCCGAGGAATTCTGAGATAAATTGTTATTTTCTTCTCCAAGATAGATTATGTATATAGACCACATTATTTGTTCTTTGAAGTTATATGCTATAATATTTAGGAGTGAAAGGTCATGATATCTGCAACTTACTTTTCAAATGATTCAGAATTTTTTTCTGACAGAGTTCTTTTCTTATTTTGTGTGTGTATGTGTAGAGATAAGAGAAGCATAGCAAAATGTTAATAATTGGTGGATCTGTTGTTTTATTGAATTGTTCTTCTAATTTCTTTGTAGTTCGAAAATTTTCAGTACAAAACACTGAGGAAAAAGTATATGCCTGTGAACACCTACCATTGTATGTATGTTAGAGATTCCACACACAATTATAAGGTATAGATGTGATAGATACGAATAGCTAAGTGTGTGTACGTGTGTGATAGCTTTCATTTAAGAAAACAACCAGTCAGATCTTTTCAACCAAAATGTAAAAATAAAATGTGTTTTAATGAAAGTTGGTTAAAGATGCTAATATCATATATATTCCTATTTTTTCCTGTCTGTCATAAAAACACATATAGATCTTAATTAAAACAATTTTCATATGGTTGAGGTACTTTATTGGGAAGTAATGAAACGAGGTTTTGGTTACTTTCATAACAAAGTGAGTCTTCCGTGTCAACAGTAGAGATATTTTTAATGTAGAGTACCAGTAATTTTAATTCCTCTGTTAGTTATTTCTCAGTTTATATGGAGACAGATTTGTTTCCTTTGTGTGATATAAAGAGAGTGTGAGAAAACTAAATAGGCTTTTGTCAATACTGGTTTGTTTGTTTTTTATCACAAGACATTCTTTTATCAGCAAGACTCAATTAAAATTTGGAATAGTTTGTTTTTCTCTCAGAATTTGTCCTATTGGTACATTAGGTTTCTTGGTCAGAATAAGAATTTTATTTACACAGTGTCAAAAATTAACTCATTCTAGATGACAGACTATTGATTTGGATAGAATACCAGCCCATCTCCCTCCAAAACTTCTCCTCTTTATTAGAGTGGGCCCATATCATATAGTCTGGAAACATTTTAGTTTTGTTGGATTTGGGGCTTTTTATCCCTGCTTATTAAAGCAGTGTCTACACCAAAATGCATCCCAGAAAACGGATGCTAAGAGAGGGACTCCATCTTTACCCGTCTCCAGCTGTTAGCCTGTGGAATGTGAATGCTGATTGGTTGTAACCAGTTGATTCCCATGGCATTTTACATCTGTCTCGCTTGATAAAAACAATATTAATCTAGTCTGCCTTTTGCTGAGATTGTGCTTCCTCCTTGAAACTTAGACTTCCTGTTAGAAAATTGCAAGTGGCTTGACAGGATATGATAAAAACCTGTATCCCTTAGTGTGTAATTTCGGAGGATAGACTCCTGAATTTCGAAAGTGCCGAGCCTAACAGTTGGAGGTTTGGTGGGGGTGGATTGTTCACTCTCCCACTCCCCACGCCCAGCACCATATTTTGGGGATGCAAATGGGTGTAGACACAGCTTCAATGATTAGAAAAAGCTCTTTAAAGGTCTTTATGGGGGAATGGATAGACGAGAAGGAAAACCCCACTTTGAGTTCTTTTTTAAATTCAGAAGTTTCTACTGAAATGTAACATGTATGGAAAAGCATACAAGCATCAGTGTATAAGCTGATTAATGATCATAAATGTAACACATCAAGATAATTATCCGTTAGGTCATTTTTTACCTCTTCTGTGATAGCTTTAAGTGTCATCATTGTCAAGGTTGCTGAATATATCTACAAATACTTTTCTTTTGATTTTCTTTTTTTTAAGATTTATTTTTATTTATTTATGCATACAAGAACTGGAGTGTAGGTCAGAGGTGCGGGGTTGGGGAGATGATGTGTGTGTGAGAGGATTCACTAGAGACAGTGGGGAGCAGAACAGGCGGATCTACTGAAAATACACTGCTGAGGGGAGCAGCGGGTGAGGCAGGAGAGGTCTGCTGCACCGTGTGGGAAGCTACCGATAGCTTCGCCACCAGGGAGGCCCCTCCTTTGATTTTAAATCATGCCTTTTAACCTCATTTATTTTTATACTTCTAAACTTTTCTTGGTGTGTGTGTATGTGTGTTTAATTTTCCTTAGATTTTTAGCCATTTTCCTATCTCTAACTAGATGGAATGGAGATTTTTGAAAGGTATTTTGTCTGTGCTTAGGGGAGCTGTCAGTATTGGGCCCACCAGTCTAGGCACAAGGGCAGCTGTGCTGGTGAGATTGAGGGGGACAAAAGGAGAGGTAGCAGAGAATCTGGAGACTGTTGGCCTGACGACCCATCTCTCCTGGAGACTTCTTTCATAAAATCATTCTGTTTTTAAAGTATTTGGGAAAACCGGGATTATAAGGAAGTACTTTTCTTTCCTTGTTGGCACAGTGTCCCCTCTGCACAGACTACACATCCCTGTTTAGCTGCCTCCATCTTACTGTAGTCTTGCTGGCTGCCTTCCAGCCTGGGGAATGGGCCTGCATTCTCACCTGTCTCTCTGGCTACTCCTGGATGAACTGCCTGTTTCCTTTTAACAAGTTTCTTTGTGGCACTAACACTCCCCAGGTGGCCTTTTTGCAACTTCAGAACCCTTAGCTACACGGGCCTCCTTTCTACCACTGCTGCAGCTGTCCTCACTAAGGGCTTTGTTTGCTGAGCCATCCGCCTTTTCTCTGATAAAAGCACCTTAGTTTATATTTTGTCCTTTTAATTAAACAAGCCCAGCTGTGAATGGCAGCATAAATCTCACTGATGATAATTCCCACCACTTAACTTGGGCTCTCAGACACGATCAAAAGGAGATTTTTAAACTTTGTTAAGGTTTTCTTGTTAAGCCTCTCTTGCAAGGATTTGGGGTTACCTGTATTCTTGTGATGATCCCTTAATTTTCCTTTGAACTGAAAGATGACTCTTTAAAACATTTTTTCTATTGTAGATTAAAAGAAATTCTAAGACATAGAAAAATGCTAATAGAATAATATTCTGAACCTATTTCAGCTTAAAAAATAAAACAATACACATATAGTTGCTTCTCTCTGATAATTTCACTCTTTATTCCCCCCTCTCACTAGTTACCACAGTTTCTTGCCCCCATGTTAATTAAACAACAGTTTATAGGGAGATTTACCCATCGCTGTAAACAACCCTTTAGCGCTGTTGGAATATTTCATCATGTGCGTATATCCTTTATTTATTATAAAATAACACTGTTTTGAATATTGTGTTTGTCATTCCCATACATTACCTTAACTTTTACTACATTTGTAAATATCCCTAAATAACTTAGTATTGGTTTTCTTTTCTTTTTATTGAGGTAACGTTAGTTTACAGCATTGCCTAGGTTTCAGGTGTATAGTTCCTCACCTCAGCAAATGTGTATGTCACACCACACCCACCGAGTGAGACTCAGTATTGTTTTGCATGCTTTTAACTTAATGTTAATGTTGCAATCTAATATGTAGCCTCTTGTGATCTTCTTTGTCATCATTAAATATTTAATCAAGCACAGAGCATTAAGAACTTGCTACTTTGGTTCCTTGAAATATTCTGATTTATAGTAAGTTGCAGCAAAGATCTTATACTATCTACATAAGATTCTGTGATTGTTAAATCAGCAGGGCTATCCATTTTGGGTTCAGAGGCTCTTTCCATCTGTAGTCTGGCCATGTTTGCTTATAGCATTGCCTAACTTTTTTTCATTCTGGAACACACCCATGAACTTGTTGGGACACACCAGGGGAAGGTAAGCACTTCCCACTCTCATCTCACTCCTTTTTAACTATCCAGCTGCCCAACCACACCCAACCCTCCTCCTTCTCTTCATCATGGCCATTCCCCACCTCTTCTATGTAAACCAGAAACCTGAAACGACAGCTCAGAAGAAAACCCAGGATACTGTGACACTCAGGGGATTATTCCAGTCCACATGAAGAAAATATTTTGCTTTATGATGGAACTTTGGATTCCTTGGACCACTGATGATCACTCTTCAAAATGGCTAAGAACTTTGCCTTGCCACTCAGTTATTCAGCCATTCAACATATATTTATTGTTTCTTCACTATGCCAGGTATTGGCAAATAAACATGGTCTCTGCCCTCATGGAATTCATAGTCTAGCAAGGGACAAAGATATTAACGGTCACATAAAAAAACTGGCAACTGTGAACAATGCTATGAAAGAATGTATATAAAAGTTTTCATCTAACTGGGGAAGTGAGTGTGAAAGTAGTGTTTTAACTGAGCTCTAAAGACTATGTAGAAGTTAACTAGGGAAAGAAGAGATTATTCCATGTTCAAATGCAAAGGCCTGGAGCAGGAGGGGCATAGTATGTTCTTGGTGCTGCAGTCCAAAAAGGGAGAGGTGGGGGGAGAGGGGGGTGTGAGATGAGCCTGGAAAGGTTGGGCCAGACCAGGCAAGTCCATGCCATGAAAGGACTCGTATCTTACTTCTAAAAGCAATGGGAAGTAATTTGTTTCATGTGTTTTGTCATTTTTTTCCAGTTTAAAAAGCAGAAACTCCTCCTAGAACTAGATCAGTATGCTCCAGATGTGGCCGAACTCATCCGAACCCCAGTGGAAATGCGTTACATCCCTCTGAAAGTAGCCCTGTTGTAAGTATTCTCTGATAAAACAGGGCTCAGTGCCAACAAATGCGAGGAAAATCTGATGAGACTTTCTCATGTTATTTGTTGTATTTTTGGAGATTTGCAGTCTTAGTCATCAAGTATTTCCTGGAGTTCTGTTGCACAACTGGGGTTCTGGCCAGCAAAAAAGACAGAGCCATTCTGTCTCTCTTGGGACAAAGCCTTACACAGGGACATGCACAATCAACCCTTCACAAATGCTTTTTGACTCGATGCTGATATGGCCTCCAGCCTACTTATAACCAGTGTTCCTTTAAAAAAAAAAAAAAGTCCTTCAATTACTATTCATGGATTGAATAAAATTCTGATCTATGTGTGGCTGTTGTTTCAAGCAGCTTCTATGTTTTAGGTATGATTTAGTCCCTAATTTGTAGTTCAGAAAACTGAAATAAAGTGCCAAAATAGAACCATCTCAGCTTGGTGACCAGTATGGGAAAGTAGAACTTACTGAGATTTAAAAAAAGTTTTCTAGGAGTACTAAAAAAAACCAATTCCTTCAGGTTATTCCTGTTTATATTCCTGAGGTAGGCAAATGTGGATACATATTCAGTCAACTAATAGTCATTGAATATTAATAATATACTAGTTTCTAAGGATACATAGTAAATAAGACAGACAAGTTTCCTCATGGAAAAATATGACCATAGAACTTCACAATTAAAGGGGACCTTATGAGGACAGTTTCTTCAATCTTCTGCCTTAATGCAAATCTCTTATTCACTATCTGAGATAGGTGGCTATGCAACTGCTTCTTGAACATCATCTGTTATTTAGAAATGGCTTTCTTTTTCCTTTCCCACCAAAAAGCTTGAGTATCAGTTTACATCTGTGTATTTCAGAAATACTGGATGGGAACTACCTAATAGAACCAGAGATTTAGCAATATTATGAATACCTTATGGACTCATATGTCTCCTGGGGATAGTTTTGTAATAGCACTAGACATTTTTTTAAAGGTTGTATAATAAGACTATCTGTGATTGCTGAAAGAGGAAAAAATACCACCAACAATTTCTAGGCCTTTGGCTTTAGAACTGCTAATTTTGCAGCCCTGGCAGGTATTGGATTTAAGGTATTTGTTAACAATAATTATAATCTCTCTCTGAGACACTGGTATGTTTTATCGCATCTGATAGTCAGAATTATGTAATTGGTCTCCCTTTTCACTTTGTCTGCCAGGAAACTCAGAGCCAGATTTTCCCTGGTCCTTCTCTTTGGATTTCTGTTTCTCTGGTCTTGATTCTTTATTTCTATTTTTATTTTTAATTATCTGTCCTTATTTGAGCTACCACAAATCTTTTGAGGAAACAGTATAGAAACAAATTAAAATAATAATACATTATGACTATATAAAATTTTCCTACTCACAGCATTTAAAATGTATTCTCACATCTGAAAAGTCCATTCCTTCCCACCTCAGGAAAAGACTAGGTGTTTCAAATTAATTCCTTCTCAGTAGTTCAACTTCAGATGTACTGTGAAGTTCTGTGGTAACTAGCTTGTGAGTCCAGCAGATCCTTATTGTCCTTAGGGTCTGATTCAGTGACTATCAGGAGGGCTAAATCTAAGCTACTCTTGGATGGAGGGAGTAGGCTGTGGCAGAGCTTAGGAACCTAACTGAAGAAAAATAGTTTGCAGGTTTTCATAGACAGCTATAGCCATTCCTAAAATATATGGCTCTGTGGGAACTGGGAGAATTTTATCATTTTTGAAGTCTGATGTAGTAGAAAGACCATAGGCTTTAGAGTTAGAAAGGCCTAAATTGAATGTATTATTTAGTGAAACCTTGGGCAAATTAGTTAACCACTGATTCTCAACTTCTTCCTCTGTAAAATAAAAACAACATATTGCTAGTTTATAGGATTTCTAGATAATGAAATATGATGGTCTTCTGTATAGAGAGTAGGACAAACTAGGCAGTGAATATTCAGTGCCCTTTACTCACTACCCCAACCCCATTCTGTTCTCTTTTATTCGGGAGAACTCATTCCTAAGAAACTGCGTTCCCTCGAGTATTCTTTTAGTAAATCTCTTTGAGTTTCCTGACTGTGGTGGTGAGTATCCCCGGGTCCTTTACCAGGATTACTAATGCCAATTATGTGTGTTCTTCCCCAGCTATCTCTTAAATCCCTACACCATCTTATCATGTGTTGCCAAGTCTACCTGTGCCATCAACAACACCCTCATTGCTTTCTTCATTTTGACCACCATAAAAGGTAAGCCTCCAAAGAAAAGTACAAAGCACAGCTCTTAATTTGTAGGGTTTATAACACCATGCTGTGAGTTTTTAAAAAAACAATGCAATACTTAAGAACATTGTAAAATGTCACACAAGTGAGATAAGATTATTATAAAAAAGTTAGATAATTCAAGAGAAAAAATTAAAATATTTTGAAATTCTACCACTCAGTGAATCGCTAGTCATATAGTTAAAAAATTTTTTTTCTAAAAGGCTGATAATGAGAATAGCAACCCTCTGCCTCCCTTTTTCTACCCCTTGTTCAACATCTTTGAATATCTTCTGACTATTGCTAGTATTTACATCTCTAGTTCTGAGTAAAACCTTATTTTTCCAGTGAATTATAAATTTTAGACATTTCTATTTCATTCCCACTGTGGGATATAAATGTTTAGCTCTTTTTTTTTACCAATAACTCCACTTCCCCTTTACCTAATTGTGCTAGAGGAATTATGTCACACTTTCGATAAAACTCATAGTATCTGTGCTTTGTGACACTACATGTGTTCTTTACTGCTGAGCTAAGAGTAACGTGTTAAGTAGAAGGTAGTAACAAAGAATTTTTTTAAAGATTTATTTATTTATGCATACAAGAGCTGGGGTGTAGGCCAGGGGTGCGTGTGGGGCGGGTATGTGAGAAGATTCACCAAAGACAGAGTGGGGAACAGAATAGGCGAATTGACTGAAATACACTGCTGAGGGGAGCAGCAGGCAAGACAGGAGAGGTGTGCTGCGTCATGTGGGAATCTCCCTGGTTGGAGATCAAACCCATAGCTTCGTAGGCTGAGACTTAACCCCTTGTGCCACCAGGGAGTCCCAGTAACAAAGAATTTAACTGATTTTATTTTTCCTGTACAACCTTTTCTCTTTCCTGGGTATAATAATTATCTTTTTTTCCCCTATTCTTTTTATACCAATCACATTTTTTCCCCCTCAGTTGCTCTGCCAGATCTATAAAGTGCCTAACAGTAATTGGGTTTTATTTTTAATGCTTAGATACATCAAATAGTCCATTAGTTCCATTATAATTCTGGAGGCCTCCCTCACACATCCTCCATCATACCCTAATTTGTCCTAGTTGTTGTTTGAAATCTGGTGCAAGGCTGTTACACTGAGGCTTCTCTTTATAATTCTCCTGTGTTGTATCCCTTCTTTCTTAGATACCTCTTCACCTTTATTCATTTTTTTCCCTCTTTCATTGAAGTACTTTCTTTAGTAGTTTTTTTTCCCCTGTAGTGTCATCTTATTTATTTATGCATACAAGAACTGGGGTATAGACCGGAGGTGCAGGGATTCACCAGAGACAGAGTAGGGAGCAGAACAGGTGAACAGGCAGATCTACTGAAATACACTGCTGAGGGGAGCAGCGGGTGAGACAGGAGAGGTCTGCTGTGCCATGGGGATCAGCTCCCTGGCTGGGGCTCAAACTCATGTTGCAGTGGCTGCCCATAGCTTGATAGCGCTGAAACTTTAACCCCTGTACTACTAGGGAGGCCCTCTTTAGTAGTTTCTAAGAAAGGATGTAGGAGATCTATATTTTGAATCAGTCTACATCTGAAAAATGTCTTTGTTCTAGTTTAGTACCAAATTCATTGTTGGCTTAGGGTACAGAGTTCTAGACTAGAAAATCTTTTCCTTCAGAATTTTGAAGGCATTGTTCCATTGTCTTCTAGCATTCTGGTTGCTGTTGAGCAGTTTGATGCCAGTATATGTAACCCAGTTTTTCTTTCTGACAGATTTAGAATCTTCTTTTTATCCTCAATGTTTTGAAATTTCATAATGCTGTATCTTAATCTGGGTCTTTTCTCATTTATTATCCTGGGTACTTGGCAGGCCTTTTCAATATAGAAAGTAGGTCCCTTAGTTCTAAAATTTGTTCCTGTACTGTTTTTCAGACTATCTCTTCTCTGTTTTCTCTGACTTCTTGTTTGGGACCTCTATGTTGTACTTGTTTGTTTGACCTAATTTGCATATTTTATTTTCTATCAGATTTTCCATCTTTTTTACTTACTCCCTTTTTGTTTTTATCTTCTAACTGTTCTATTGAGTTTTTAATTTTTATGTTCTTTTAGTCTCCAATTGTTTCTTTTAAAACATCCTATCATTTTATTACAGGATATTCTCTTATCTCTCTGAATTTTTTTTTTTTTTCAGTTTACATCTGTTCCAAGCATGTCATGTCTTCCTGGTCCCCCTGCCCCTTTTTATATTTGTTTTGGGGACTATGCCAAGCACGATCTTTGCATGGTACATGTGTGTATGTGTGCATGTGTGCCTATGACTCATTCTTACTGTGTAGAGATCATGCATTGGGATAACTTTTTTTTATTGGAGGTACCTCTAAGTGTCATCATTTATAGATTTTCTTTTCCTCTGTAACTATTTAGTTTTTCCAGAGAGGAATACTCCAATTTCCTGCCTTGGGGTAGCAGAGTTGGAGTAGCAGGGGTGGGGTTGTTTTTGTGGTAAACTGCTGGAGTTGTGAGAGCAGGGACAGAGGGTTGCAATATAGAGACTGATTTATTTTTCAGTCCATTTTTCTCCTCAGCCTAGTGCTCACATGGTATTAACTCCTCCTGTGTCACTAATTTTCTCCAGAAGAACCATAGTTTCCTGGGGATGGAGTAGAAGGTCAGAGGGGTGAGGTATATAGGGGTAGTCAACTGGCTGCATATAGCTGGGTTGAGATCTGGGCTTCTGACTGAACTGTTTACAAACTTTCAGCTTGATTTCCATTTCTGTACCTTACCGCCACCTTTCATAGTACCTGATTCCTTCAAAGTGCTGAATTTCTCACAAGTTCTGTGGGATGAGTTAGCCTGATTTTTATTAGCATTCCTCTCTGTAGGCCATTGGACTATAATTTCTTCCACATTGTTAAATCACATTTTACTGTTCCACCTGCTTTATGTTTCCACTATTGTGTTAAATTTATTTTGTTGTAATCTCCTTTTCTACTTTTTTTGTGGTTTAAGACTAGTTTTATTCCTTTACTGATATTTTAGTCAGATTTTGTTGTTGTTTTTTTTGAAAAGTAATACACAGGTGGTCTATCTACTGTTTTTGAATGGAAGTCTTTCTATTAGCATTTGGAGTACGTATTTCCAGATTTTTTTCTTCCATTCTTCTTTGGGACTTTTAAATATTATATCCATTAACACCATAAAATGTTATTTAATAAATCACCCCAAAGCTCAGTGTTTAAACAACAGTGAGCATTGATTTAGCTCATGCATCTGTAAGTCAGGAGGTGGTCAGCTGATCTAGGTTGGACATGGCTGGGCAGTTTGTTGGTTTCATTGGTCTTATTCTTCCATCAATGGCTGGCTGTAGTTGGCTTTTGTAGGATGGGCTCTTTTTCACATGATGGCTCTTTTTCCATCATCCTCCTGCAGAAGGGGACTAATTTAGGCATGTTCTTCTCCTAGTGATGGCAGACACACAACTGTGAAGAAGTCTAATCCAGGAATGTGCTTTTTAAGTTTCTGGTTGCATCATAATGTGGTAACTCCCATTAAAACATAACAACTGGCTGAGCCCAGAGTTGGAGCCTTCCATCCTGTCCACAATGGAAGAGCACTATAGCATTTCAAGGCAGAGGACTGGACATAGGAAGGGTGGAAAATTGGGGCCGTTAATACAGTCTACCACATATATCAAAAAGGTCTAGTCTGCCATTTTTAATGACTACATTGATCCCATTGTATGGATGAATGTACAGAAATTCTTTAATGAGCATCTGTTAAATATTTAGATAATTTTTCAGTTATTTAAGTAATACTGCAAGTGATTTTCTATTTTTCTTTTACTTTTGTGTAGAAGAACTGAGGTGTAGGCCAGAGGTGCAGAGGTGAGAGTATTCACCAGAGACAGAGTGGAGAGCAGAACAGGTGGATTGACTGAAATACACTACTAAGGGGGGCAGCAGACTAGACAAGAGGGGTCTTCTGTGCCATATGAGGGTTAGTTCCCTGGCTGGGAATCGAACTCAGACCACCAGGGAGGCCTTGCAAGTGATTTTTTTAATGAACAGTAATTTTTCAGTAATTTTCTGACAATAAAGCCTTAGGAATATAATTATTGTGTCATTAAGTATGTACATTTAGTACTTCTGATTGCTAAATTGCCTTCAAGAGAAGTTTTGCCATTTAAACTTCTTAATGTATGAGAGTCCTTTTTTTACTATATTGTCCTTGAATAATTTGCAAATTCAGGAAATAAATCAAAAATATATAGAACTTTTTACTTAAACAGTTTATTTACCTTTTCTAGGGTGGCATTTGGGAATGACTTACATCTTCATAAGACATTGTTTCTTGGAGTGTTTGAGGGTGGCCTTTCTATAGACCCTTTAACTTATTTTTAGATTACTTAAAATGACTAATCTTGTGTAGACTGAATTGTCTTATTCTGATGATTGTTGTCATTCTATCAAGAACAACTCTGAATTAGTGAAAATTGTGTTTTCTGTGTATACTCCCTGCCTCAGTCCCTGTTTCCAGAGTTTCAGAGTCAGGTAGACTCTTTTGTCAGGATGCCTGATGTTCATTAAAATAAGGAACATATGCTGCAGCCTAGCAAAAGGGATTGAGAACTGGCCTTTGGAAATGTCACCTTTAAAATAACCAATTGCAAAGATTTTACCCCTGAAGGTGCAATAGGTATAATAGAAGTCTCACACAGAAATGTAAGCTATAATACTTTTTAAAATTTTTCTTTTAAAGAATATTTATTTTTGTGTTGAAGAACTAGGGTGTAGGCCAGAGGTGCTGGGGGTGAGAGGATTCACCAGAGACAGAGTCGGGAGGAAAACAGGCGGATTTACTGAAATACACTGCTGAGGGAGCAGCGGGCGAGACAGGAGAGGTCTGCTGCGCTATGTGGGTTAGTTTCCTGGCTGGGGATTGAACTTAAGTGGCAGCAGCGATAGTGTGATAGGGCTGAGACTTAACCTGTAGGCCACTAGGGAGGCCCAGGTATGATATTTTAATTGCATCTTTTATGTCAGAAAAACATGTAAAAAAGTTTTATGTATCTCTTTTGCAGCCTCAATGTTTTTGGTTCCACAGAGGAAAAAAATTATGTCATTCCAGATTTCTGCAAGATGAATTCATTGACATTTTTATAATATTATACACATACTTTTGTTTCACTTCTATCACTTATTTTATATGAGTCATATTTGATATTGGCCACCCATTTGTTGACATCTTTAAATTTTGATTTAATTAGAAAAAGTGTAGGGGGAGTTCAGTTACTTGCTATGAATAAAAGAAATTCAGGCATATAAAATGAATGGTAAAATTCCCTGATGATCCAGCCCCAACCTCCACTGCTATTCCTCATGTATATTTGCCATGGGGTCCCACCCCTTTCCTTTTGCTGGATATTTACTTTCCATTTTGGCAGTTGTAAATAGAGATGATCACAAACAATATTTCTAATCTGCTAAAATATTTGAAGAATTCTATTTTAGTTAGGTCTCTGAACTACTCTATCTTTTGAGTGTGTTAGTAATCCTTACTAACAGTGTAAAGTCAGTTATAGAATCGACAAACCATATTTCTGCATTTCACATTTTAATCACATGATTTAGTGTTTAATACAATTAATAAAGGAATTATTCACTATTTAAAGAAGAAAGCAGTTGGGAGAATTCATAAGAGTAAAAATGTAAATAGCTGAAAAATATGAAAAAATATTCAGCTCTGTAGAAAAGCAAATTGAAAGAACAAAGTGACCTTTTTTTCCCCTTTCAAATTAGCAAGAATTCTAGGAGAGAATTCTCAGTGCTGAGAAAGGTGCTATCAAATAGGCATTATCCTACATGGCAAGTTGATTTATGTTAGTACAGCCTTCTTGGGAAGCAGGTTGGCAATAGCCTTAAAATGTTTGTAGTTTTGATTTACTAATTCTACTTTTGATAACCTATCCTAAAGTAATCCAGAATTATAGACAAAGCATTATGTGAAGTCATTAATTGCAGGATTTATAATGACTGGAAAAATTGAAAAATACTTCAAAAATAAAGGAATGGTTAAGTAAAATATGGTTTGCCCATGTCATTATATAAAATTTATCCATGCATACAGTGTTTAAAAATAATTATAAATTATGTGAGAATACATTAAAACAGAATACACAATTGTGTATTTTAATAAAATATAACCTAAGCTATGTTAAAATAGCAACAAAAACAGATTGAAAATAGATTTCAAAAGAATATTACTTGCGTGTGTAGAGTGATTTTTATTTCCTTCTCATATCATTTTTTCCCAAGGTAAATTAACTTGATTAGTAAGGAGATAAGAGATAGTGGAAGTATACTTGGCAGTTCTCTCCCCAGACTTCCATGGAGCTGGTGTCTCTCAGAAGTGAGGGCCTTGTTTACTCTGTCCCCTTAAATCCTTCTATTTGCTCTTGCTTGACTTCCTTTGTGGCAACCCAGAGTTGCCTGGCACACATTGAGACAAGGCCCAGGCCATTGTATTATGATGTCCTTGTTGGTCTGTTGACTGGGAAACAGGTCTGTGGGCAAGGATGATGTTAGTTTAAAGGAACAGCTTGTTTTTCACTTCTAGTCAAGGAATACTCTGTCTTTCAGTGAGCTTATTAAAGTAATCCCACTTTGGTAAGACAGTCTTTGTTAGGCTTTAAAATGAAAAACAAACAGGTTACTCCTGCTTGTTCATTGTTGGTGTTTGTCAACAATAACATGTTCCAGACTAGGAGTTCTTGAGGTTTGCCACTCGAGGACCTTTCCAGCTCTCCTAATTCTACCCCAAAGAGCCTATGTGACAGGGAACCTGCTGTCAAAGGAAAAAGAAGGATTAATACTATCAGAGGCAGTTGGGGGTGAATGCAAATCAAATGCAGGGAATTGCAAATCAAAACCACAATGAGATACCACCTCACACCAGTGAGAATGGTACATATTAAAAAAACTGGCAAAAACAAATGCTGACAAGAATGTTGAGGAAAAAGGAACTCTCTTACACTGCTGCTGGTGTTACCGGAACCAAGCTGCCTTAGCAGTGGGTGCCTGCAGGAGTGGTGGGGCCTCTTACCCTGCTGCTCCAGAGCAGTTATGGCAGTTGCTCCTGCCCAGTAGAACGGACCAATCAGGTGCTAGGAGCTGATGGGTAGGCCTGCTGCTCCACCGTAAGTCAGTTATGGCAGTTGCTCCTGCCCAGTAACTGCCGTTTTGAATGGACCAGTCAGGTGCTAGGAGCTGATGGGTAGGTCCAATCAGCTCCAGGATTGAAAATGGTCCCATCAGACTTGTGGATGGTACTCTGGGAGAGGATATAAGCCAGGATTGGAGGGACCAGAAGGGGGCGGGGGGGAAAGAGAAGAACAGAAGGAGAAGGGGGGAAAAGAGAAGAACAGGAGAAGACAACAACGAGGAGGACACCAGCCCCTAGGAGAAGAAAGACAACAGTTCCAGACTCCGAAGAGAGAAGACAGCAGTCCGTTCCTGGCCTCCGAGGAAGAAGAAAAGAAGCATCAGCAGCCGCCCTCCGAGGAGGAAGAGAAGCTGAAGGACTCTGCAGAGACTGGGCCTCCGGTCCTGTCTCTGACATAACCTGAAAGGAGCACCTGAGCCCTGGGCCTAGTGTCTGAGACCTGTTTGTTGGTGTAACCCAACACCTCCCAAGGAGCTGCCATCCCCCATGCGTTCTGGGTGAGGTGGCCGCCACTTGAGGATGCAGTGAGATCTGTTTCCCCCCATTTGTAAAATAAACCCCATGTTTGTTGTTCCTGTAGCCTGAAGTCTCTGGCAGTTGTGCGCGGGTGAGACCCACAGACAGTGCCCTGCCCTCTCACCAGGCGCTGTCCTTTGTTGTATTTGGCCTTTTGGCCTTTTGGGGCTTTTTGGTGGCTCTTTCCTCAGAGCCTGGGCATTTGTGGCCCGTCTGCCCCGATTTCAGTTGGCGACCATGAAGGTACTGGACACTCTGTGTCCGCCGCGGTTTCAGTCGGAATGCAAACTGGTTCAACCACTATGGGAAGCTGTGTGAAGTTTCCTCAGATTACTAAGAATGGAGCTACCGTATGACCCAGCAATTCCACCCCTAGGAATCTAACCAAAGGACGCAAAAACATTAATTCAAAAGGAAACTTGCACTCCTATGTTTATTGAAGCACTATTTACAGTAGCTAAGATATGGAGACAACCTAAATGCCCAAAGAAAGATGACCAGATCAGGGCCTCCCCGGTGGCGCAGTGGTTAAGCGCTGCGCTGTGGAGCTGTTGGCAGCGTCGACTTGAGTTCGATGCCTGGCTGGGGAGAATCCCATGTGGTGCAGCAGACCTCGCCTCCCTCGCCCGCTGCTCTCCTCAGCAGTGTATTTCTGATCTGCATGTTCTGCTACCCGCTCTGTCTCTGGTGAGCCCTCTCGCTGCCCCACGCCTCTGGCCTGTACCCCAGCTTGTATGTATTAAAAAAAAAAAAAAAGATGACCAGATCAAGAAGATGTGGCATATATACATAATGGAATACTATTCAGCAATCAAAAAGATAAACTCTTGCCATTTGCAGCAACATGGATGGAACTGGAGGGGATTATGTTCAGTGAAATAAATCAGAAGGAAAAAGAAAATAAATAAATAAATAAATATATATATGAGATATATATGAGAGATACTCCTCTCCTGCCAGAGTGATACTACTGAGGCAGGACCATTCCATCACTCCGTATGGGGTTCCTCTAAAGTGAAGTCGTGCCTATGACTAAAGGACAAAGAAGGGATAGAGTTTTTGTCATATCAACCCAGCTACAAAACCTGCCTGTTCTGGTTACCAGTTCTGTAGCCTCAGGCACATTACAACCTCAAGAGCTTCAGTTTGATCTCAGAGATAATGTGTACCTCATGGATTAGTAGAGGAATAAATGAGAAATATAAAATGCTTAGGATATGCTTCCTTATCAGAACCTGTTCAAAAAATAGTTGCTGCAGTTATTATGAATTTTATGGGACAGCCATAGATCGAAATCAAGAAGGTAGCAAAGTGATGCAGTTAAAGAGTAGTATGGGATATGGAGTGAGGCGTTGAAATCCTATGATTATTACTCACTAGTTTTGTAACCTGTGGCAAATGGTTTCTCTTTTTTTTCTTATCTGTAAAATGAGGATAGAGTAATAGTATCCATTTCATGGAGTTACTGGAACTAAATGTTCTAACATGTGTTGTGTGAAGTATTAAGGTGACTGGGACAGAGTAGTGTTCAATAAATCTTCATCATCTTCATCATCTCTGATGGCTTGACTGTTCTGAGAGAGCCTGGTTTGTTATAAGAGCACCCTGCGCTAGGAATGTAGAACACTAGGCCAGGCCCCAGCATCCCCTCTTCCTCCTTGGCAATCTTGCTTGCTGCTCAGTTCCTGATGCTACTTCCTTTTCTGAGTGTTCTGTGGAACCTGAGCCCTTTTGCCCATATTGCAGTTTGTCCCAATGCCCGTCTTGGTACAGGTCATTGTCTATGACCCAGTCTCTGATCATTCTACCTGAAGTCCATGTCCTGAACCAGGCCCTACTGCTCTGCCTCATCTCCCCTGTAGCTTTGCCACCCACCCAGACCACTTCAAGGTGCAGTCCCTGGGGGAAGAATTTTACCGCAGGTCTTGCTGAGACTTGTTTTATTCCCCCGCCCTCCTCCCCACCTTGCACCACCCCCCCACTTTGAAGATGTGTTCAAATCTAGTTTGGGTAGATAATGAAATTCCCAGTGCACATATACCTTTGTCTGACTGACTTTAATATTCCTGCAATAAGGTCAAAGACCGAAACTTATACCGAAACCTGTGCCCGAGTATCTGGGCTATACTAGCAGACAAACAATAGATTATATCTTACTTTGGTCAGACTCATAGTCCTCTTGGTACTGTTGTTCTGCTTGATGGAACAGATGAACAAATGCCCTAGCTCTTGCCCACATGAGGCTGCTGTTTCAGAAATGATGATTTTTAGATGCTGTGTCTCGGCCTGTGGGTAGATATTTTTAGATGATTGTGCCAGCTAAGCCTTCTATGATCTGACCTCTACCTACCTGCTAGCTGAGACATTTTAACTTATATCTTTTCACTGACATATAACATATATTAAAAAATACGCAAATCACTGATGTACAGTTCAATGAATTTTCACAAAATGATGAGTAGTTGGCACTCAGATCAAGAAAGAGAATGTGAACGAACATCTGCAGGAGCCCCTTTTATGTCCTCTTCTAGTTACTCCTCCCAGCTTTTATCTCACCCAGTTTTTGCCATGTTGAGCTGATTTACAGTCCCTTTCCCTCCACCCCAGCACACCATTCTCTTTCACTGTGCATGCCTTGTTCCCTTAGACTGCTAGGTCTTCTACTCTGTTCAGAACTCAGGTGCCAGCTTCCCTTGTGGGTAGGTATAGTTCCTTCTTACTTTCTCCCCATGGTTTGTCATTGTTTGCTGGGAGCTCCCTGAGGACAGAGACTGTGTGAGTCTCCAATTTCCCTGGCACCCAGCAGTGGGGCAGGCACTCTAGAAATGTTTACTCATTGTTCACTTTTTCTAAAATATTTGAAGTCACCTTTTACTTTTGTTTTCCCTGCCCCTGCTCCAAGCACATACCTACTTCTATCTGCATTCCTCATCTACTCTTCTTGCACCTTCTAGTTTTTTTTTACAAAACATATCAACCCTGTCTGAGTCTCTGTGTGCTTCCATACTCCCCCTCACTTTTGCTCAGAATGTGTGTGCCCCATCCACACCTGTCCCAGCAGCCCACACACCAGACTCCTGGCTGTTGCAGCGGCACAGCGCTGCCCCCGGAGTACAGGCTGAGCCACCCAAAGGGTACTCTGCAGAGAGCATTCTGTATGCCAAGCCCCTGCCCCAGTCCACAGCTGCTCTTCTGCAGTTCTGTTTTATTCAAGTCAGGTTTATTTTGTAGTCTGCCAGTGTTTCATTACCCTGTGTTTAACACTTAAGTTTTCCTTCCTCCTAAACACTGGTTTTCTTTAATATGCTTTCCCTTTTAAAGACACATGAAATCCTATGTATCTCTAAATGAGATTGTTCACCATATGTGCCAGAAGCTAAGCTAAGTGCTAGAAGTTAAGAGAATTGTATTGCCCTTGAGAAATTCAGACAGAATGGGGGGGGGGGGGAATGGAGCGACACATTAGCTAATTATTATAAGATAGCTAGTATTGAATGAGTAAAGAGAATGGCACTGAAATAAGCTGTGTGGTTTTGGATATATATTTAACCTTTCCTTTTCTGTGTCTTGGATTCTTCACCAATAAATTGGGTAGAATAGAAATGTATAGGAAAATAGAGATTTTATGAGAGTATTATGATATTTACTGGAGGCTTTTTTTTTCTTAAACATTTATTTATTTATGCATACAAGAGCTGGGCTCTTGTATGAGTAGGCCAGAGGTGTTGGGGGGGAGGGTGAAAGGATTCACCAGAGACAGATTGGGGAGCTGAGCAGCAGGTTAACTGAAATATACTGCTGAGGGGAGCAGCGGGCGAGACAGGAAAGATCTGCTGTGCCATGTGAGAAGCTCCCTGACTGGGGATCGAACTCATGCTGCAGTGGCTCTGGATAGCTTCATAGTGCTGAGACTTAACCCCTTGTACCACCAGGGAGGACCTTTTTTTTTTGAGACAGGCCCTATTCTTGATGCAAAGAGGGTAAGTGCCTGGCACCTAGTAAGTGATGAGTAATGTTAGCTGTGATCTCTATTATTATCATCTTTGCTTAGGTCTCATAACAAGGAAGTGGCATTTCAACTCACCACTGAAGGTGGTTCTCTAAGAGGGAGGGCAGGAAGGACAGCGGAAGCAGAAGGAGGAGCCTGAGAACAGACACAGAGGAATGAAAGGCATATTTTCCAAAACTGGAGCGTGGTCTGTGTAGCTGGAGGACAGAGTGTGTTAGAGCACTCTCTTAGCAGAGCTAACACTGGGGAAATAAGGCTCAGCTAGTGAAGGGTCTTATTTGCTGTTGGAGTTTGAACTTAATCCACTAAAAGGAATCATCAGAAGTCTTTAAAGAGGGGCTTGTCATAATCTAAACTGTGTTTAGAAGGATCCTTCTTGTACTTCTGTAGAGGATGGACTAGATGGGAGGAGGCTGGGGAGACAAGAAGAAGGAAAAGGCTTCTGGAAACACTTGATGAGCGATGATGAGATACAATGGTGATTGTCGCACTGGTAGATGAATGGGCTATGGTGTGGGAGTGTGGGAGCTGGTAGAATGAAGAATGGCTGGGGTATTTGGGAAGAAGTTCATGCCACTAACCAGCAAAGATACTAGCAGAAGGAACAGCTTTTTCCTCCCTAGTGATTTCATCCCAGGAAGGAAGACAGCTTCTTCCAGATCTTGGGAACAAATATTCTAAAATATTCTAAATATTCTAAAATATTCTAATATTCTAAAATATTCAAGTTCAATCTATTAGTCTACGAGCCATTTTTTCTCTCTTGGGCCTTATAAATAATCAGCTGCTCCAGACAAGCAATTACTGATCTCAGGCAGTAAGGGCAGGAGGTGGTTGTGTTTATTTCACTCTCTGGTGTCTCCTGGGGGAAAAAGAGATGAAAGTCATATGTTTGTTTTCATTTTTAAGAAAGGGTGGGGTTGGAACATTAGCCTCCTTCCTCAGGTAGCAGATAGATGGACCTTCTCTTTCTCTAACCCCCAAGCTCTGGTAGAAAACCATGTTTAATATGGTAAAAACCAGGTTAAATCAAAAGGTTCTTTCCTGTTTTTTTTCCCTCTCTTAGATTGTTTCCCACAAAATGTCATTCACAATTTTGGCCAAGTCAAGGGATCCTGAGCCAATCCTGGCTGTTGGGCTGCAGAACCTTTCCCACCACTGCTGTCTCACTATCTCAGAGTGGATCTGGTTCTGGTTCTAGGTGTCTGTGGCTGAGCAGGTGTGTGTGGGCCTTTGCTGGTAAGCACAGCTTGACTGGGCATGACCCTGTCTCTGCCCAGTTATACAAGTGTCCTGGATATAGGATGGCACACCTGGCATGATGAGACAACCTGCCCCATACAGTTCTGTCCTTGGCCTTTCACTTCCAGCTTCCTCCTTTCTCAGCCTTCCTTCTCCTTTCTTTCAGCCAGAAATTATTCCTTACCATTTTATGGGTATACCTTACTTCCTTGGCTTAAGTGGTAGGACACTCAAAGTTCTTTTCTCTCCACTTGTTTGAGGTAGTCATATTCATAACTCTCCCTCTTCTAAGACAGCTCTTAGACATTTCAAGTATATAGAATACTTTGGTGGGCAAAAACCCATATGGATCATCTTTTATCTGTCTCTGGACTTGGGTTGGGAGGGGCATAAAATTCCTTGTACTGATTGGCGTGTTTAGTTTCTCCATTTCTGAAACACCATTGAATGCTCAGTGAAATAAGACAGAAGGAAAAGGAAAAATATCGAATGGTTTCACTTATAGGAGAAATATAGGGGAACCAAATAAGGGATCAGGAGGAAAAAATAACAGCAATAACAATAATAAAAACAAAACTAGCAGGCAACCGTAAATAAGAGACATTCTGCTAGGGAGGAGGAGGAAAGGGATCAAAACAGGGGAGAGAAGAGCACAAGGGACTATGGTGATGGTTCATTGGTGAGTTGGTGGTGGGAATTTTATGGCTATACACAATTACGTAAAAGATATAAATTAAAAAATATATATATAAAAGAAACACCATTGAGAGGATGTCTGTTATTTCAGTAAACAGTTGACCTTACACTAATAAGAATGACGATAGGTATTGCCATTTTATGAAACGTTATTGTCAGACACCAGCTTTGAACATTAATTGCATCCTACTGATTTCTGAGCCACTTTCAAACCTCTTATAAACTGGGTTCTTGAGCCTTGGCTTTAGAGTGCTCTGTTGTCTTGAACAGTCTGGAAGGGAGTAGCGTTTGTTTGCTTAAAGAAAACTATTCTCTTATGACAAGAATAAAGTATGTTCATTATAAAAAATTTAGAAAATACAGAGAAGCAAAAATGAAAAACCATTCATAATCCACTTAATCAGAGAAAAAATACTGCGAACTTCATGGCTTAACTGTTCAATCCTTTTTAACACTTTGTGTGCCAGTGCCCTTTAAATTTACCAGCCCTTGGGGCCGGCCATTTTCTGTGCCACCGCATGAATGGTATAAGCATTCAATAAAACACACACAACTCCTGAACTACTGGATATTAAAAAAACTGTAATCTCTGTCATAAAACACCTTACACTTTCACCAAAACAATGTGTAAAGCTTCTAGACTCAGTACGATCAAAGAAATAGCTCCTAATAGTTCCAAATAAATCCACCATGGCATGAAAAACCGGCAACTAGATGAACATATATTAATACGTGAGCGGACCACAAAGTGTTAAAATGTATATATGCATATTTTTTTAAAAAAGGGATCATCGTATGTATCTCTTTTACAACCTTTACTTAATAGGAAGTTAAAGCATCTTTCCACATCATTGCAAATTCTTTATAACAGCAATGTTCAATGATTCCGTAGTGCTCCATTTAATATGGGGAATGGGGACATTATTGATAAAAATTAATATACTTAATTTGAAAAAAAAAAAAAGGACATGACCTGAAGGTAGTACATAAGGAAGGGGGGTTATAAAAATAATGATGGGGTGTTGCAATGTTGCAACATCCAAAGGGATATTTTTCACAGCTCTCAATATCGGAAGCAATAATTGTCAGCTTTATCATTGGTAAGTTAAATAGGACATGAATGTTAATAAATTTGATCCCTTTATTCACTTTTAGGCTGAAGTTTTGTAAAACTTTCATTGGTCAGAAAATTTTACAATAAATATACCAATGGTATCTCAGGTTGCTAAGAGTAAATGGTTTTGACTTCTTTGCTTTCCTTTCATTGGAAATCAAATCAAGAAGCTCTCATTCTGTGTAAGTTTGCACAGTACCAGGACACATTTGGCAGGCAATTATTTGAGCAATTATAGAGTCTACTCCTGGTTGATGAGAATGGATTATCCCATACATTTATTTCTTTTTACAGGTAGTGCCTTCCTCAGTGCTATTTTTCTTGCCTTAGCAACATACCAGTCTCTGTACCCACTCACCTTGTTTATCCCAGGACTCCTCTTTCTCCTCCAGGTAAGCACTTGCTGATGGGAAGCCAGCACTTAGGTGACATCTAATGTGAGTCCTGGCCCCTGTTTGGGGGAAGGAAGGGCAAAGGTTAATATAGGCAATGGGACTGGGTCCCCAACTCAAGCTTGCTTCTACTTGAAAATACCAAGAAACGCTACGAACTTTAAACAAAGTGGACCTAATGATTATTAAGTTCTAATTATATGTTATTACAAATATGTAGGTGCATTTTATTTTACGTATTTGTAGTTGGGATCGACCAGCCATCTTGCATTCTCCCATTCTTGCCAGATGTTCATAAGAACTCTCTCTGAGCTCATTTATTTAACCTTTCGGTGTAATAACACCTTGTTAGGTTTTTGTAGGGATTAAATGTAATTGGCACACCAGTGCTTCAAACATGTGCGTGATCAATAAATCAATGAATTCAATTTGTTGACATTTACTGAGAAATTACTGTGTATCAGGTACCATGCTTATCACTCTAAAGGCATCTTATTTCAACTTCATAGGAATTTTATGGGGTAGGTGATACTATTAGCCATGTATTAGTCTAATATTAGATGTATGAAGTATAACTGGAATGTTGGGTTTAGTCACTTGCCTACAGTAACATGGCCAGTAAGTGACAGTGCTGGGATATGAACTCAGGCATTCTGAGGCAAAAGCCTACTCTATTTCTCTTTTCTACTCAAGAATACAAACATCTCCTTAAGAACAAGTAACTCCTCGCAGGTCCATCTATTCTTAGAAGAGAAATATTTCTTGAAAGAGTTTGGGGAGAGCAGTTCCAGAATTTAAAGATTTTAGAGCCTTTGTGCTTAATTATAAACACTTGTTTGAACCAAAGATATACCTCCATTTATTGAAATAGGCCTTTTGCTTGTCATTTTAAGTGAGTTAGTACTGTATCTTTGTGTTGATGTACATATGATACATGGTTAGTTTCATCTTTCTCCTCTTTGGGGAATTTGAGATGTGCCCTAACTGTCTCTAATACTATAGAAATTTATTTTTCTTAAAGTTATTTCCTTAAAATATATTCTTCCAACTGAATCATTAGGCCCAAAGGTATGAGAAATTTCATAGTTCTTATTATGCAGGACGAGCTTATTCACCAGAAAGCTTGAGCCAATTTACAGTGCCACCATCAGCGTCTAAAGAGAAGGGAAATATTTCCTTCCAGTAACTTCACTAATTTGATGTACGCTTGTTAGTTTAATAGATATATCACCATACATATAATGAAGTCTTTTGCTTTTTCCACATAACAATGTGCTGTCTATATTTTCTTTATTTTTACAGTTTAGAAAATCTGAGTGCTGAAGAGAGTGCATGCAACTGGAATTTTTGTGCAACTGTTTATTAGATAAATACTATAGAAATATATTTATTCCTACATATGAAATGACAAAACAACCTTTAAATGGGTTTGTTAAGTCAATTTCTAAATAGCATTTTATGTAAAACAGCTTTTATTTAGAACTCTAGGATATTTCTTGACAACAGTGTGTAATACAACTGACTCATGAAATCAAACAGTTCAAACAGCCACTTTATTTGGTCCCTCCCTCTACCAATATTTACTGAACACCTCCAGTATGCTGGATTATGCTGTGTTAGGCTCTGCAGATAGAAAGCAATTACAGGTTGCTGAGCAGGGCTGTTCTCCACGAAGTCTGCTCTGGCACAGCTTTCGGGGTGTGCTGAAGTTGAGAAAGTTTTAGACCATCTTACTAGATTGATTCAGAGAGGAAAATTGGGGACCTGAACCACTGCCAGGGAAAATGGAGAGATGAAGAACTAGAGGCAGGTTTTTAGAAGGTAGAAGTGCTTATGCTTGGCAGACATGTAGATATAGGAAACAAGAACAAGAATTTTAAGATGAACTTAAGGATCCCATCTCATTTGTGCAAAAATTAAAGTTCCAGCCCATACTACATAGTTCGCTCTGTCTGTCTATCTATCTATCTATCTATCTATCTATCTATCTATCTATCTATCTATCTATCTATCTGTTTTTATGTAAGTAGATGAAGTGACCTGAAAGACAATAAGGCCTTGTGTATATTTGAAAAATTGTGAGAGGGTGGTCCTCAGGAAAGGGGAGTGTCCCAGGACCCCACCCCCACCTCAAGCCAGAGAGATCCAAGACACCTAGGACTACGAATCCCAGAATGCCATCATCACCGAAGGAAGGATGCTGAGGACTGAGGGTGGAGTTAAGAAATGGTTTTGGGATTTAAAAACCAGACATGTGAGCTTGGAGGGGGGCTATTGCTCGTGGTTGTGAATTGCTAGGTTTTTGAATGGGCCATAAGATTCCAGCTCGGTGGAACTGGTAGGACACATTCATCCATTTATTCTTCATCTTTTTCCTTTCTCTTTTTGTAAATAAACCCTTTTATTAATTTTAGTGTGTGTCTTCAGTTGAGTCTTTTAAGTCCCTTTTAAGTGCATGGGTGAGAACCCAGACTGGCACCCCATTTATATCGGGGCTGCCCTGTAACAAAATCAGTATGGTCACATTCAGAAAATAAATCAACCTGTTTAAATATGAGGTATAAAACAAAAGAGGAAATTATCCATTAGAGCTGAGTTCCACAGAGACCAGAAAGTGGACCTCCTTGGCCTGAGTTTCACAGAGATCATAGCTCCTAGGGGGAAGTAATGGGTGGGAGCTACAAGCAACTCAGTATAAGTCAGTTTCAAAGTAGTCCTCCAAGACTAATGGAACTGCGTCAAAAGAACAGAGAGATAGAAATTATGCTAGGTTTATAATATTTAACCTAGGAGGCATATATGATTAATTATTAGTTTTTCAATTTTCTGTGTGTTTGAAAAACAAAAAAGAAGGGAATAGAATACAGGCTTTAAAGTTGTTTTGCCTTGGGTATTTATTAGCTCTGTGACCCTGGGAAAGTGACTACTTAACTTCTCCCTGCCTCAGTTTCCTTATCTATAAAATGAGGATAATATGGGAGTTACTGCACAGAGTTAATGTCAAGTATTCAGAACAGAGTCTGATAATAGTTCAATAGCTATTAGCTATGATTATTAGTATTCAGATGTTTTTAGAAGGGAAATGGTCACCAGTCTAAAGGTACTTGATGAAGTAGGGGAAGGAAATAATTCACTTTCCAAAGTCAAATAAACTGTAAAAATCAGTTTTACTTCTTCCTTTGACATGACAAACCTGCTTCCATTTTGCTGGTGAACTTTTGGGATGGTACAAAAGACAGGTGATAGACAAGCTAATGTCTGCTCAGTGCCAGAGGCGGAGCTGTTTTTCTCTTCCCATGTGAGTCACTGGAAAGCTTCAGGATCAAAGGCCAGGGATGCTGCATGTGGCTCCCTGGTGAGTCACTTGGGAGAATGGTAATTTTGAGCCCATCTGGCCCCCCTTCCCCAACTTGCCTCTACTTCTGACCTTGGCTTAGGGCCTGGTTTCCAAACTTGAGAGAAGCTTAAAATGTCAAGATCTGATAGCATACAAATAAAATAGCCCTAAGAGGCTATAGACCAAGAGGCAATGGTGAAGGAAACAATAAGTGCAGCAGACCTGAGGTTGAAGCTGGCAGAGGGAGGTTGATGGTATAGTCAGGAAAATTTCTAGTTCCTTCCTTCCTTTTGCATGGGATTTCTAAAGCCTTCAACCCCTTTAGGTGGTTTGAAGTCCTTATTTTCTTTGAAAGGAATTAACAGAAACCAGGGGAAAATAACATCTTATATGGGCTTTTGTGTTTCCTGCTTTAATCTAATCTGATCTACTCTTGTCTTTGAACCAGAAAGGTTAATCCTGTGATTTTTGTATTTTCTGGAGCCTGGGCAGGTCATATGATGCTACCTTGCACCAGAGGAGACAAACCCAATCAGGACCTGTCTCCAGACCTTCTTTGGGACTTATTTAGAATTTCCACATCTTAATTTTTCTTTCCCCTGCAACTTTCTATTGTTTCTGCTCCTTCCAGGAGGGGACCAAGGCATAGGGGTCAATTCTGTTAACTTCTTTTCATTTTAGAATAGATAAAAATGAGGGTAAGGGCGTAATCATCATCAGTTTTATTGCCTATAATATACCTGCCATATAAAGTGTCTGTGTTTGAAATGTTTTATATATAAAATAAATCTCTTGGGTCTGGGTCTGATTCTGCAGCTCTAAGAGCCTAGGTATGAAAACTTTTGTTAGCTTCCAGATTTCTTTGAGTTTATTCTGATAACTGACTTTTCTCACGCCATGTTTCTGTTTATTGCTTTAGAGCATTGAGAGAAGGGGGTGGGATGGAGATTATTATACATTCCTCCTCTTCGATATTATAGTTTGACTTTTCCTGAAATAGCCCGAGAATTATTTTACTTCCCTAACATACTCTTATATGTTAGTAACAATGTGACCTCAGAGATAGAACTACCAATTAAATTTTAGGTTGAGCGTGCACATAGCCCACGGACTGGGATTTTGTTTGAACCTGCGTTTAATTTTTTTAATTAGTTGTCAATATTTTAAAAATTTATATTTCTGGCTTCTTTTGAAAAATTGGAAGGTATATCTCCTTTAGCCAAGGCTTACTCTATACAGTTAGCCACAGTCTCTGTGCTTCATTTCTGTCATACTGTTATTGGGCAGGGTGAGGGGAACCCTGGGCCCCCCAAACCGGCCTGCTCTAAATAGGTTCTGCTGTCTGTCACATCAAGACAAGACATATTCTAGGGTGTAAGACTTTCACTGGAAAGGAACTTTAATACAATTAGTGTGCAATAAAGAGAAGAGAAAGGAAAGAATAGATAAAATAGTTTTCACATAAAACACCCAAAGTACCCATCCCCTCATGGGTAAATGCCCAGCTAAACAGGATTGGCCCAAAGCAGGACTGCTGAAGCCCAAAAGCTTGTCATAAGTCTAAGACACCTTCTGGTGGGGACCCATGGGGAAGGGACAGAAGAGGCCAGACAAGTCTGGAAGGAAAAGAGCAAAATCAGAAGCAAGATAAATGCTGTCATTGTTTACCTCCCCACGGGTCTCTCACCCACATCTGTTTCAAGTGTCTCCTTTCATGTTCCCCAAGTCCCTGGTACCAGTCCTAGACCAAGAAACAAGTGCAGCTTCTTCACATGTCTCTCTGCTTCCTGTGCCTCCTCCACGCCTTCCTCTTAATCTCCTTCCCTTTTCCCAGGCTTCTCTTCAGCTTCTCTCTGCTTTGCTCAACCCTTCCTTGGGTAGGGCAAGTAACCTCAAACTGCCCCTTTCCCCTGCAGACCACCCTGTTATAATAGCTCTCATTTTTTACCTATGTGGTCCCTATAGGTATTTGAAGATATATGCGTATATATGTATGTGCTCATGTCTGTATTTATATACACAAAAAGGTTTAGACACAGTGAGCATCCTTGGGGCTCAGGTTGTGATCTTAAAATGCCATTTACCTATTTTTAAAAATGGGTTTTTTTAGAGAAATAGCTGATTCTACGTTTAGGGCAGGAAATGAACAGGATAATCCTGGAATGCTGTGATACTGTAGAACAAGGAAGCTCTCAAAGACTACTGTGGTTATCTAAGAAAGACTCAGGATTCAACTTGAAGATCACTGACCAAAGATGGACTACTTGGGTTTCATTAGAATAAGAATTGCAGTGAATCAAAATCTTAAATCTAGGCATTCATAATGGCATTAAAAAGAAAACCTAATTGATCAAATTAGAAGAACTGATACACAACCAATTCATTATCTTTTATTACCCACCCCAACTCATTATCGTTAAAACTGAGTACAAAGGAAAAAATTAATCGTTCATCCTGCCTTACCTGTACCACTACGTAACCATATAGTAGGTGAGGAAAAACATCTGTAAAGTTATTACAGCTTATAAATGAAAACAAGTCGATAGGCATAATTTTGCAACCCAGTTGACCAAGGCATTGAGCATTAATAGCTACCAACATCAGAAAGAACATACCATGCTTCCTGATGAAAGAATACACTCCCACCAAAGTTTTGCCAAAAGGATCAAATTCAAAATTGGTCAAGTCTCTGGATCCAGATGCCAATTTGCAAGAAATACTGAAGGCAAAGTAGGTAATTCACAAAAATCAAGTTTATACGTTCTTCAACAGATGAACTGTGAGAAAAGAAAATAAGACATGAATGGGAGTGAGATGGGATGGATAATCTGTAAATTAAGAGGTTTAAAAGTTGTATCAAATGTTTAAAAAATGGGTAAAACCAAACGATCGTGAAAAAAGGATGCACATTTAGATGGAAATGATGATGAAGTGCAAGGAAATGATTACTGCAAAAACCAGGATAAATAGTTATTTGCGGGGAACAGGTTATGGTGGAAAGAGTGAGTCTTGGGGAGTGGCTAGAAATTTCTTTCTCTTGACTTGGATAGTGATTAAAATGATGTTTGCCTGATAGTTATTCACTAAGCTATAAATTTGTTCTACGTGGGTTTTTTTTTTTTGTATTTGCAGTTTGTTTGTTTAAAGATTTATTTATTTATGCATACAAGAACTGGAGTGTAGGCCAGAGGTGTGGGGTGGGTGGTGAGAGGATTCACCAGAGACAGAGTGGGGAGCAAAACAGGCAGATCTGCTGAAGTACACTGCTGAGAGGAGCAGCGGGGCGAGGCAGGAGAGGTCTGCTGTGCCATGTAGGTAGCTCCCTGGCCGAGAATCGAGGATCAAACTCATGCTGCAGTGGCTGCGAATAGCATCATTGGCTGAGACTTAACCCATTGTGCCACCAGGAAGGCCCTTTTTTTTTTTTTAAGCAACAAAAGGAGTTTAAAAAAACTGATCAGAATGTTTAAGATAGCATTCTTCCATCCCTTATGCTTACAGACTTTTATTTTAAGTCAGCATTTGCTATTGGGCAAAAAAAAAAAAGTAGGTAAAATGAGTGCTCATCTGTCCACTGGTAAATTTGCAATGTGGACATCTAGATTAAATTTGACTCTAGAATATATAAATAACAAACCATCAAAGGATTGCTTGCGTTTCTTTTTAAAGAATTTTAGGCGTGCCTCACTTTATGTAACAGGAGTAGCCCTGAAAGATTAAGTGTAAGCCTAGTTTTTATAATTAGACTCAGAAAATATTCCACATTACCTTATATGTTTAGGGCTCTATTCCTCAAAGCAAACCTCACTTGAAGACAAAGTCCAAATGATACATAAAATTTAATGTACGTTTTGTAATTATAAATTTACCAGAAAAAAATTGATTTCCTACTCTACCCTTTAGTTCCCACAGAGCACTGAGAACATGGTGGCAAACTGAAACATGGAGGCAGCTGATAGGATCTGCAAAGAGTTAAATCTCCTCTCCCCGAGATGACTTAGGACTCTTCTGAGAGCTATTGGGCTATCAGAAAAGTCATGATGTATTTTTTCTGTTTTTCAAGCAAAAATTCGTCATAACTTCCAACAACTAAATACTTTGAAGAGTCTACCTGACTCAGTTCTTCACGCTGCTCTCTTCACTTCCTGGCTCTTTTTTTCCCATTAAATAGATAGATAGATAGATAGATAGATAGATAGATAGACAGACAGATAGATCGATCTCATTAATAGGGAGGAATTGGGGGCCTCCCTGGTGGCGCAGCGGTTAAGCACTGCACTGTGGAGCTGTCGGCAGCGGCGATGCGAGTTCGACACCCAGCCGGGGAGAATCCCACATGGTGCGGCAGACCTCTCCTGCCTTGCCCGCTGCTCCCCTCAGCAGTGTATTTCTGATCTGCCTGTTCTGCTCCCCGCTCTGTCTCTGGTGAACCCTCTCACCACCCCACACCTCTGGTCTGTACCCCAGCTTGTATGTATAAATAAATAAATCTTTAAAAAAAAAATAGGGAGGAATTGGGAAACAAAACTTTTTATTGTTTTTTCCCTCCTGGGACTGTAGTTTCCTCCTTCCTCCCATTCCTCCCTTCCTTCTTTACTAGATGGCATCATTTTCAGGAAGAAAGATCAAGATGATCAAAGGCAGGTAAAATTCTAGAAAGGAACTTAGAACATAAGTGCTCTCCTCTTTGAATTTATCTATGATGCCTCCTTTTTGTTAAATTATTTTCCATTCCAAAAATGTATTCTCTTGAAACTCTGTTCTTTTAGAATAGGATTGTCCAATAGAACATCCCTTGATGATGAAAATATTCTGTATGTGTTGTCACAAGCCATATGCAGCCACTGAGCCCTTAAAATGTCCTTGTGAGACTAAGGGATGCTGGTTTGAACTTTAACTATTTTTTTCAGTAATTTAAATTTAAATAAACACATGTGGTTAGGAGACAGCACAGTTTTAAAAAGAAAAAAGTACCAAGCTATGTGTATGTAATCTTAGAGGGGGGCCATAGGTTGGATCAGTTTCCTCTCCTCTCTGTATCTGTTAACAATCATGTTAACAGATTTTCCCATTCTTCTTGAAGTCTTTACCATAGAGTTATAATATCTAGGTTTATTTTAAAATACTTCTACATAGGCCATGTGATAGTATATATGTGCCAATTAATTTCAGCCTAAACTCAAGGGGCATTGAGTTACTTTTTAAAAAATTATTCAACCGATTTACATATTTTACATTGATGTTCATTTTTGTACATTGTATGCTTTCTCCTTTTAGGTGTATTCCCCACAAAATTCCCACCACCAATTCACCCGTGAACCATCACCGTAGGCCCTTCCCTTGTGCTCTTCTTCTTTTTTTTTTTTTAAAGATTTATTTATTTATGCATACAAGCTGGGGTACAGACCAGAGGCCTGGGGCGTTGAGAGGTTTCACCAGAGACAGAGTGGGGAGCAGAACAGGCAGATTGACGGAAATACACTCCTGAAGGGAGCAGTGGGTAAGGCAGGAGAGGTCTGCTGCGCCATGTGGGAATCTCTCTGGCCAGGCATGGAGCTTGCTTCACCTTGCTGACAGCTCCACAGCGCTGCGCTTAACCACTGCGCCACCAGGGAGGCCCAACCTTGTGCTCTTCTTCTCCTCTGTTTTGGCATTGAGCTCCACCCAATCCCCATGGGGATCCTCTAGCTGTCGGACAGAGTGTGCAGAACACACTCCACAGGCGGCTGCTGTCAGTGCTTCAGTTCTCTATAGCTTGATTTATTTATTTAATTTTTAATTTTTATTATTTAAAATATATTTTAATGAAAACACTTTCTTACCATCTTTACATAAAAATGATCTCCAGTTTTTAATGTGAAACTACTCTGGCATTAGGACTTAGTTGCCTTGTGGTCCAGAGGACTTAAGTGCTACCTGCTCTTGAGTCACCTGTTACTCCTCCTCCTCCACAGGAAGTCCTTTCGGCAGCTGTAGGTGCTTGATTCTTTTCAAATGTTTAATTGCTTTCAGTTTTGCATTCACTGAAGGGATATTCTTATGAACTTGAAAAGTATGTGCTTTTTCTAATCCAAACATCTTTATTACCTCTTTTTCCCAATACGGGTGTCTGTTTGTACTTTCTATTCTCGTAATAATATGCAGTTTATGAGAGTGCTGTGGAACCCCAACATATTTTTCATGATTTGCAGGTGAAGACTGAAATGCTTTCTCTGGAATTTTTTTTAGCATTATTTTTATTGGACCTCCCTGGTGACCCAAGGGGTTAAGTCAGCACCATGAAGCTAGTGGCAGCCACTGCAGCCTGAGTTCGATCCCTATCTAGGGAGTTACTCACATGGTGCAGCAGTTCTCTCCTGTCTGCCCCGCTGTTTCCCTCAGCAGTGTATTTCAATAGGTCTGCTTGTTCTGCTTCCCACTCTGTCTCTGGTGAATCCTCTCACACACCCCTGCCTCTGGCCTACACTCCAGTTCTTGTATGCATAAATAGTAAAAAATAAATCTTTTTTAAAAAAACAAAACATTACCAATTTGCTCACATATCTGTTTACTATTCATCAATTAGTCCTTTTTATTTTATGCATTTCATAGTATATTGCATATGTCATACATGCCTCTAAATAATTCAGCATGTGTATCATTATATAGAGTTCATTGTCTTTTTACAACCTATTTTGTTTGAGGTAATATTTACATACAGAAGGTTTACAAATATTACGTATACCAAACTTGTGTAACCAAAGCCCTGTCAAGTCACAGAATGTTCCCTCAGGCTCCTTCTCAGTCACTTCCCACCCTGTCCCTTCAGGGACAACTGTTCTGATTTTTTTGTTTGTTTTAACCTTAGGCTGGTTTTACCTATTCTAGAACATTATATATATGGGGTAAACAAGATAACTCTTTTGTGTAAGGCTTTTTTCAGTCAGCTTATTTTTGAAATTCAGCCATGTTGTTGCATGACTTCCTTTTTATTTTTGGACAGTTTTTTTTTGTTGTGTATCTGTACTACATTTTGTTTATTCTCTTATTGATGGAAACTTGACCTGTTTCCAGTTTCTGTCTGTTACGAATAGATCTGCTAGGAACATTCTTGTACATGTCTTTTAGTGAGCTTATATTTTCATTTCTCTTGGGTAAATACTCAGGCTGGAATTATTGGGATATAGGAACATGTGTATATTTAGGTTTACTAGAAACTGCTAGACATTTTCCCAAAATGCTTGTACTATTTTACACCCCACCAACCAATAATAAGAGTCAAAGTCTCAGCACTATCAAGCTGGCCTGAGTTCAACCCCCTGGTTAGGGAGTTAACCCATATGGCGCAGCAGACCTCTCCCCTCTCTCTCACTGCTCCCCTCAGCAGTGTATTTTAGTAGATCTGCCTGTTCTGCTCCCCATTCTGTCTCTGGTGAATCCTCTCACCCCCCCCCCCCCGCACCTCTGGCTTATTCCCCAGTTTTTGTATGCATAAATAAATAAAAATAAAGCTTTTTAAAAAATAATGCCTAGTTTGCAATATATCCTCACCAATGTTTGGTGCTTTGGTCTTTTTAATATTAGCCATTCTGGTGGGTTGTATCAGTATCTCATTAAAGGTTCTGCCTTTTTTTTTGTTTAATTAAAAGTTTTACTTTATTTTTGACAATTCAAACTTGTATTCAACTAATACAACCTTTAAATATAGAAAACAAAAATTGACACAGCTAGGGGAAAATGATAAACCAGCTATCAGATTTTAGCACATTTCTCTAAGAATAAGCAGTCAAAAATTTTAATAATAAACTATTTGAACATCACAATTAGCATGCTTGATTTTATGGAGCTTAGAAGCAAAGGGTGCTGTTTTTTATGCAGCATACATATACTGTAGAATTCTCTGATTTTTGAAATTATCTGCAAACTACTTTTTAAACCAACTGGCAGCAGTTTTAGCTCTATTTTAAAAAACTTTACATTTTGAGTCAATTTTAAAAGTAAAAAAACTTGCAAAAGTAGTACATGAGAAGGGTTTTCTTTTGTCACTTACCTCACTTCCCCTAATGTTAACACCTTAAATAACCATAGTATAATTATCAGTAACAAAAATTAACAGTTATGTAATATTATCTAAACTGCAGACTTTATTAGAATTTTGTCAATTTTTCCACACTCAGATATGGTCCCGTAGTTCTCCCACCACCAAAGCACCCATAGTCCATCACAATGTTCCTTTTTTATTTCCAGTCCCATCCTCCCACTGTGTTTCTCCCCCACTTACTGCTCCATCCCCTCCCACTGTGGATGCCTCTTATTTATGGGCAGCTTTCAAGGTTTTTCTTTGACCCTTTGTTTGGTTTTTCTATATTCCACATATAAGTGAAACCACCCAATATGTATCTTTTTTCCTTCTCACTTATTTCGCTTAGCACCAATTCTTCCAACTCCATCTGTCCTGCTGCAAATGGCATAAGTTTTTCTTTTTTGATCCCTGAGTAGTATTCCATTGTGTATATAAACTGCATCTTCTTGATCCATTCATCTATTTTGGGACATTTAGGTTGTTTCCATATTTTGGCTATTGTAAATAGTGCTACAATAAACTTTGGAGTGAAGATTTCCTCTTTAATTAGTGTTTTGTGTTCTTTGGGTTCCTAGGATTGGAATAGCTGGGTTGTATGACAGATCCATTTCTAGTATTTTGAGTAGCCTCTGCACAACTTTCTATAGTGTCTGGACCAGTTTACATTCCCTCCAGCAGTGTAAGAGGATTCCTTTTTCACCACATACTAACAGGCACTTGTTGTTTCTGTTTTTGTTGTTGTTGTTTTTAATGTGAGCCATTCTCACTGGTATAAGGTGGCATCTCATTGTGGTTTTGATTTGCATTTCCCTGATAACAAATGATAATGAGCATTTTTTATATGCCTATTGGCTATTAGCATTTTCTTCTTTGGAGAAGTGTCTATCTCTTCTGCTCATTTTTTTGATTGGGTTATTTAATTTGTTTTTGTTGAGTTGGTGAGTTCTTTGTAGATTTTCCTTACCAGATGTACGGTGTGCAAATATTTTCTCCCATTCAGTGGGGTATCTCTTTGTTTTGGTTCCTGTCTCTTATGCTGTAGAGAAGCTTTTTAGTTTGATACAGTCCCAGCTGTTTATAGTCTCCTTTGTTTGCCTTGCTTATGGAGACAAGTTCTCAAGGTGTTTCTGAAGTTTATGTCATGGAGTGTTTTGCCCATGTTTTCTTCTATATATTTTCTGGTTTCAGGCCTTATATCCAAGTCTTTTATCCATTTTGAGTTGATTTTTGTGCATGGTATGAAATAGTTGTCTGGTTTCATTCTTTTGCATGTGGCAATCCAATTTTCCCAGCACCACTTGTTCAAGAGACTTTCCTTATTCCAGTGTATATTCTTTGCTCCTTTATCATAGGTTAGTTGACCATATATGTGTGGTTTTATTTCTGGGCTTTCAATTCAGTTCCTTTGGTCTGTGTGTCTGTTTTTGTTCCAGTACCATGCTGTTTTTATTGTTAAGGCTTTGTAGTATAATTTGAAGTCTGGAAGTATAGTACCTCTTCGCTTCCCCTTTTTAGTTAAGGAGAGCTTTGGCTGTTTGGGTTCTTTTGATTCCATGTGGATTTCAGCAATATACATTCTGTTTCTTTGAAGAATACCATTGAGATTTTTTTTTTAATTTTAAAAAAAGATTTATTTTATTTACTTATGCATACAAGAGCTGGGGTGTAGGCCAGAGGTGGGGGGGGGAGGGTGGTGAGAGGATTCACCAGAGAGACAGAGTGGGGAGCAGCACAGGTGGATTGACTGAAATACACTGCTGAGGGGAGCAGCAGGAGAGACAGGAGAGGTCTGCTGCGCCATGTGAGAAGCTCCCCGGCCAGCTATCAAACTCCCTGCTGCAGTGGCTCTGGGTAGCTTCATAGTGCTGAGACTTTAACCCCTTGAGCCATTAGGGAGGCCTGCGATTGAGATTTTTACTGGAATTGCTTTGACTCTGTAAATTGCTTTTGGTAGGATGTTCAATTTTATAATACTGATTTTTCTAGTTCATGAGCAGGGAATATCTTTCCATGTCTTTGTGTCTTCTATTTCTTTTAACAGTGTTTCATGATTTTCCTTACATAGGGCCCTTCACCTCCTTGGTTAGGTTTATTCCCAGGTATTTAATTTTGGGGGGTACAATTGTAAATGGGATGGTTTTCTGATTGCATATAGAAAGGCAACTGATTTTTGTGTAATGATTTTGTAACCTGCTACTTTACTAAACTGGTTTATTGTTTTACTTTTTCCCTGGATTTTTTTAGGGTTCTCTCTATATATTTTCACATGATCTGCAAATAATGATAACTTTACTTCTTCTTTCCCAATTTGGAATCTTTTGCCTAATTGCTCTTCCTAGGACTTCCAATACTATGTTCAATAGCAGTGGTGAGAGTGAACATCCTTGTCTTATACTGGATCTTAGTGAGAAGGCTTTCAGTTTTTCTCCATTGAGAATGATATTTCTGGTGGGTTTGTCACATATGGCTTTTTTTTTATGTTGAGATATGTTCCTTTTAAAGTTTTTCAAGGGCTTTCATCATAAATGTATGTTGAACTTTATCAAATGTTTTCTCTGACTCTATTGGATATGATTATATGGTTTTTATCTTTTTGCTGGTGTCGTGAATTACATTTATTGACTTTCAAATGTTTTTTTTTTAAGATTTATTTATTTATGCATACAAGCTGGGGTATAGGCCAGAGGAGTAAGGGTGGGGGTGAGAGGATTCACCAGAGACAGAGTGGGGAGCAGAATAGGCAGATTGACTGAAATACACTGCTGAAGGGAGCAGTGGGCGAGACAGGAGAGGTATGCTGCTCCTTGTGGGAATCTCCCTGGCCGGGTATCGAACTCATGCTGCAGTGGCTCTGAATAGCTTCATAGTGCTGCGCTTAACCCGTTGTGCCACCAGGGAGGCCCCTGTTTTGCTAAGATTTTATTGAGGATTTTAGTATCGGTGTTCATTGGTTTTGGCCTCATGAAATGTATTTGAACATTTTCCTTTCTCAATTTTTTGAGAGAATTCGACCAGAATACGTATTAGTTCATTTTTGAAAGCTTGGTAGAACTTGCTTGTTTTAAACCATCTGTTTCTGGGCTTTTGTTTTTTGATAGTATTTTGATTACTGTTTCAGTTTCCTTGCTTGTAATTGGCTTAAGTTTTCTGTTTCTTCTTTGTTAAGTCTTGGTATAATTCTAAGGATTTGTCCATCTCATCAAGATTGTTGAACTTGTTTGCATATAAATGTTCCTAGTAACCTCTCTTATTATCCTCTGGATTTCTGCTGTGTCTGTTGTAATTTCTCCTCTTTCATTATTTGAGTTTTCTTCCTCTTTTTTTTTTTTTGAGCCTAACTCACATTTAAATTACTCATTTAAATTATTTCATTTATTAATTTAATAATGATTTATTAAATTTCATAATAATTCATTTAAATTATTTCATTAATTTTAATTATTTCCTTCCTTCTACTTGCTTTTGGGTTTTTGTTCTTTTTGTAAGAACTGACATAATGTCGATCATTCTAAATAAGAACCGGGGATATCTATCCATTTGTTCAAGTACATTTTAGTGTCTTTCAGGGGTATTTAAAACTTTATCTCGAATAGGTTTTTATACATTTCTTGTTAAACTTAGTTCTAACTTTTAATATTCCTTGTTACACTGAATGTGATTTTCTCTGCTTTTGTGTCCTCTAATGTTTATTATTTGTGCATATGAAGGCTATTTGTTTGTTAATATTATATTCTGCTACTAAACTGAATTGTTGCTTGTTATTTTTATCATGAGTAGTTAAATTTCTGTGTAAAGATACTAATGTGATTTTTTTGTTTAAGTTGTTGTGATACAGATATTAATAGCTTTTTTTATGTTGAACAAATATTAACCTTTTAAATAAACAGGTTAGACCTCAACTTTATCATCTTTTTCACAAGTTGTTGAATTATTAGATAATATTTAGTGTTTTTGTACTTGTATTGGTAAGTGGCTTTGGTATCAAGCTTACAATATTTGCTGTGAAAGAGTTAATGTAAGATTAGATTCATTGGCTTCTTGAATATTGATAGAACTTTCCTGTAAAACTGGCTGGGCCTTTTCTTGATGGGAAAATTTTTCATTACTAATTCAATTTCTTTAATAGTTATAGTACCATTGGAATTTTCCAATTCTTTTTGAATTATTTTCCTAATTTTATATCTTATACTTTCAGAAAAGTTGAAAAACTGGTATGTTAATACCCTATGTTTAGATTCCCATTTTGCCACATTTTCTATATCTATGTCAATATATGTTTTTCCCCTTGACTCATTTGTAAGAAAGTTATGGACAACAAGATATATTAACCTTAAATACTTGGCAAAAACTAGAGCATTCTTCTACATAACCACAATACTCTCAACACATCCAAGAAATTTCACTTTAATATGAAAATTTTAAACTTTCAGGTAGTGACAGGAGTGAAAATAGAGCTAAAGTCAAAGTTTAACTTTCAGATAGTGAAATGGGGTATTTTCATTGATTTCTAACATCAAAATTTTCCATTATCATTTCTTCTTTGACCTCTGAGTTACTTAGCTAAGTGTTTAAATTTTCCCGAATAGGGGCCTCCCTGATGGCAGAGGGGTTAAAGTCTCAGCACTATCAAGCTATTGCTAGCCACTGCAGCATGAGTTTGATCCCTGGCCAGGGAGCCAGCCCACATAGCACAGCAGACGTCTTCTGTCTCCCCTCAGTAGTGTATTTCAGTAGATCCGCCTGTTCTGCTTCCCACTCTGTCTCTGGTGAACACACACACGCACACACACACACACACACACACTGCCTCTGGCCTACACCCCAGTTTTTGTATGCATAAATAAATCTTAAAAAATATTCCCTAATTTATTTGTAGATTATCTTGTTAATGATTTTGATTGATGGTATTGTGGTCAAAGAATGGGGTCTATTTAATACACATTCCTTGAAGTTCATTAACACTGCTTTATGGCATTATTTAGGTAGGTGATAAGCTTTTGGAAGTGCCCTAAAAGTATTTTAAAAGAATGTGAATTTTCCATGTATTAGGTATACTGTTCTGTATAAATATCCGATGTTTTATAAGATCATATAAGATCAAAATTTTTGTGTGCTATTCCTATTTCTATTTAATTATTAATTTTTTGTCTGTTCTACCAATTATCCACTGATGATGGATTTGCGTACTTTTCCTTTGTAGTTCTGTTCATGGTTGTTTTATATATTTTGAGGCTATGTTATTAGATAGATGCAAATTTAGAACTGTTATAGCTTTCTGATGAAATGAATCTTGTATCATTTTGATTATCTTTATCTCTGAAATACTTTTTACATTAAAATCTGTTTTTTCCTGGCAAAAATGTAACTAAGCTAGTTTTCTTTTGTCGTGTTTACTTAGCATATCTTTTCAGTCCTTGATTTTCAACTTTTTTTGGTCCTGTGTTTTGCAGGCATAATCTTAAACCTTAAGTTGAAAACCGTTCTCTATCCTTAATATCCCTAAATGTACTGTTTTGCCTTTGCTCCTAGCGGCAATACATACCTGTGAAAGTGAAGAGCAAAGCCTTCTGGATCTTCTCTTGGGAGTATGCCATGATGTACGTGGGAAGCCTGGTGGTAATTGTTTGCCTCTCCTTCTTCCTTCTCAGCTCCTGGGATTTCATCCCTGCAGTCTACGGCTTCATGTAAGTAATGACCTTATTAGAAAACTCTGGAACATAATTTGGTTCTTACACCTCAGGTGGAATCAGAGGGAGAAGTGAGCACAGGGAATATCTAGAATAGTGGTCCTGAAATTTTAGTGTGCATTAGGGCTTGTTAACACCTAGGTGGCTGCGCCCCAGCCTCAGAGGTTCTGATTATGTAAGTGTGGGGTCGGAACCAAGAATTTGCATTTCTAACAAATTTTCAGGTGATGCTGATGCTACTGATCTTGAGAACCACTGGTCTAGAACATTCCTTCAATCTAGTGGAATTCAAGAGTATACTTTAGGAACATCTAAAATGATTGATAGCCTCTGACTGGTTTTGGTTTAACCCCAAACAGGAATAGCTATATTCCTCTGTTGCAAGGTTTGTGACCATTTTAAAATAACACCACCTCCCCTGTCTCAAACTTACCGAAATAGCTTTAGAGTATGAGTTCTGTGGATATGCTGAGAGAGGTGTTGCTGCCCAAGCCTTGAAGAACTCACAGCTCGGTGAGTGATAGTCATGCTGGCAGGGCAAGGCAGGAGTCTGGGTCGCGGAACACCGCTTTGGGAATCTGAACTACGTATTTGTGTTAAATCCTGATTGAGTATAACAGTAATTTAGTAACTTTCAGCTCTTCATTCTCTCCCTTGGATAAGATTTTGTACTTTCTGGTTAAAATCTTTTACTGATTTCTGGCTAGACTAGATTGTGTTCCGTACCATGTTCGCAGGAAAGGAAATGTAGTTACAGTAGGAGGCAAACTTGTCCTGGGTGGAGGCCTGGATCAGTGAAATCTGACCAGGAATGTTTGCTCTCTCTCCCTCTCCATATTTCAGTTTTTGCCCTTTCAAAAGTGTGAAATAACATCAGTTTCAACTCTATTTTTAAAAATAAAGTATATAATGTAAATTTTGTTAGAAGGGCCAGAATTGCAGCTGATCTTTATTTGATATAACTAGACAAACGTTTTCCCAGTTACATATTTCTCAGATGAGGTCTGGGATCCTAGCCAGACCTGCCCATGATTCCTCAAGCCCCCAGAGGTCTCGCTGCAGTGTCAGGCTCTCAATCTTCTGGCTCCTGCTGGAGATGTGGAGCAGGAACAGGGAGGAGCAGGATCTTTGATTCCGTTCCTGTAGGCAAATCTCTGGAATGACCAAAATAGATATTATTTATTTAAAACCCATTTCTCTTTAGTTCCAGTACTGAGTATCTCCTGGTTTTATATCTTGGGTAGTAAAGAGGGGCTGGACTTTTGATTTCTAGCATGAATCACTGCCTTATTTTAGGTCTTTGATTCACCCCAGAGTTTGGATTAGCTATTATTGATTTTAATTTATAGTCTCTATGTCTCTGCCTCCCTTTTTTTGTTAAGTACCTATATTCAGCATACCTGGAGAGCCCCTCATCCTGATCTCTATAAGGACAAAGATCCTGGGCTGCCCAGCAGTGACCAAAGTCTTCAAGAGAACCAGGCCAAAGGAGACCATTTGTAACTTTGCTTTCTTTTTTCTCTTGTTTCTTCATCCCAGACTTTCTGTTCCCGATCTCACTCCAAACATTGGTCTTTTCTGGTACTTCTTTGCGGAGATGTTTGAGCACTTCAGCCTCTTCTTTGTCTGCGTGTTTCAGATCAACGTCTTCTTCTACACCATCCCCTTAGCCATAAAGCTGAAGTAAGTGGTTCACCTTGCTGCTTCTTCCTCCACAGAGCTGTTTTAGTCCTGGGGGCCTTACATGTGGTCTTCAAACTGGGAGCATCTGCTTTCAGCTTTATGCCATTTTTGTCTTGGTGTCAGTGCAGACTTCAGGGAGGATGCTCTAGAGTCCTGATATTTTCTTTGGCCTCACTTTGGGCTATTTGACCCCAGAGTTGACTGTTGCTGAGCTGACTCACTGTTTTGGACTAGAGCATGGGTGTAGCATGGGGGAGTGTCTTTAGGAAAAGTGGATCTTGTTTGATGTCTTCTGTCAGCACCCACTGCAAGATTGTCAAAGGGGCTCCAAGATGTGAATGGTTGGGCCACCTGCAGCTCTAATTAATCTTTTGATCAGTTTCCCTCAAAAGAGTTGTCTTTGGAACCCCCTTCTGCAGTGTAAGAGAGCCAGCATTTGTTGAGCCCTGCTCCAACCTAAATAGCTTTCTAGGTTCTCTGAAATGTAATCCTACTGAGCCCGTCCATCAGCTCTTGGAGGAAGGCTTTATTATCGTGACTCCCACTTTATAGTTGAGGACATTGATGCTCAGAGAATTGGAACAGTTTTCCCAGAGTCACACAGCTAGTAAGCACAAGCTAGGATTCAGACCCAGGCTTGTCTAGCTCCAGAAGCTATGCTCAAACCTCTGCTATAGCAGACTCTGGAGAGAGATCGCTGGTAGTAACTTCTGGAAATAACTCTGGTATCCTTGCTAATCACAGAAGGGAAATCAGGAACCAGCAAGCACTGACAGATAGATATGCCAAGGTGGTCTAGGCATCTGCAAGAGAGAGGAAATTTCAGAGCTTGAGTTCTGCCTCTAACTTTCCTGTCATTCTCCATGGCCAGTGCACCAGTGGTTCTCATTCTATAAAGACTCAGAGCTGATGCTGCCTTCTTGTGATACAGCCTCAGCTTGGCATCTGACAGGACGCCATCCTTCCTTGGCCTGGCAAGCTGTAGAACTCTGACAGTCTTGTCCACTCAAGCTCTCCAGTGTTCTGTGGTTCACCTACCCTTGTTCCAATCAGATGTAGCACCTGAGCCGAGAAAAGCAGAGGCCTGGAGCACGTTTTCCTAGCTCTGTATAGAAGCTTTCATTGTTTGCAGAACAAAGGCCAGAGAGCTCCTGGGTACACTAGTACCAATATCATGTGAGCCCCCCAGGCTGCAGCCTCAGACTTATGGGGACAGAGGATAGGAAGATACTTGGCCTCCTTCACCGCTGACTTCCTCTGCCTGCATATGCAGCACCACTAACTCTGCATCCCCCGACTGTGCTTACTTTCAGTCCAGCTCTGTGAGAAAAGGGCCCTTTCAGCCACCACCAGGCAGTGGCACAGGAGGTTCTTTTCTCCATGTTTTTTAGTACCTGCATTTACTGTCATTTTCATAGAAATGTTACCACTGTTTCCAGCTACCTAAAACACCCAGGCAATAATGTGGAATGTCTTTAGGAAGATGTTCACTGAACTTGCTGGACCCTTCTTAGAGGCTACAGGATGATGTGACTTTGCCAAGCTACGTTTCTGAGGCATTTGCTGTGTAAAAGTAGGGGTATGTTTGGGTGTGTACATATTTGTCGCCACATCTCAGTTTATACCCATTGAGTCATCTGACCTTTGCCTTTAAGACAAGTATGCCAGTGACCTCTGAAGAAAACTGTCACGAGTTGAGTATCCAGGTATTGTGCAGGAGCAGGAATAGGCCACGTGCTGGTTGTTTAGGGGGAGCCGAGGAGTGTGTCGGGTGTCCATCCGGCCTCTTTCAGTTGGCTTCCCTGTAGCACTTGGTCAGCTCTTGGAGAGCACTGGAGACTGAGCTCTGTCCCCACTCTCCCTGACTAGACCTGTGATGGTGCTGGCCGTTCTGGAGAACAGGACCAGTATCGGTGGTGGTTAGGAGTTCTGGAGACAAACAGCTCCTTTGCTTACTAACTCACTTACCTTCTCTGAAATTCAGTTTCCTCATCTGCAAAGGGTGGTGAGAGTGTTGCCTACCTCCAGGGCTAGTTTAGGTATAGTGAGACTCATGGGAGATGAAGCAAGAAAAGGGCCTAGCATAAAACTTAGCACAGAGTGAGAGGTTCAGGAAAATAACTCCTGATGTTAACAACTTCAGTTCAGGCCTTTAAGAGCTGAAAAGCTGTATGCAGCTCTCAGTTCTCTTTTTGGAAAGGACCTCATCATAGCTCATGGTCTGTAGACCCCATTGACCATACTGTCAGAGAAAAGAGCATCAGTAAGGAGCATTCCTGCTCTGAGGCCAGTCTTCAGAGGGGCCTCTGGCAAGGGAGACTGCCTAATTATTCTGACAAGCAGTCATTTAAGCCCAGTAATAAAGAGTGCTGACTTCATTTGTTTTCTTCCTGGGTGCCTCCTGGGGGAAGGCCCAGAGCTGGTAGAGGCTGGGGCTTGATGGGAAATGTCTCTGTGGGGTGTTTCTCTAGTGTTTGCTGAGCCCGCCTTACTACCTCAGGGCATTTCTGAGTCCCCGCAGTTTTCTGCTCTGCTAGTTGGTTTTTGCCTCACATATTATGGGTAGCTGAACCAGCCCCTGCCTGAGTTCACTAGGGAGTATTTTGGGGTTCTCAGGATGGGGTCAGAAGTCTCTTGGGGTGGGCCCTGGTCCCTGACTGATATTTCTCTTTCTCTTTGTCTGCCTTGTCCTGCCCCAGGGAGCACCCTATCTTCTTCATGTTCATCCAGATTGCCATCATCTCCATCTTCAAATCCTACCCGACAGTGGGGGATGTGGCCCTGTATATGGCCTTCTTCCCTGTGTGGAACCATCTCTACAGATGTGAGTACTCCATCTCTAACCTCCTGGTGGCTGCTACCTATCCTCCTGGCCCTGGATAAAACGGGGGGAAAGGGATTGATAGGCATGTGCCAGGCATTTGCTGTACTAAGAAGCACTCTAGAGAGGCAGTGACATGAGGCCCAATATCTGCCTCCTGGGTGTTGTGCACTAGCGATGGTGATAAAAATAACTATTGAGCACCTACTGTGTACCTGACCGTTGTGGTTCTTAGAGTGTTACATGCATTAGCTCATTTTATCTTTACACCAGCCTTTGAGAAAAGGCTGAAAGGTAGACTTGTCTATTAAAGGTCAAGTGACTAATGCAGGAAGGACAGGGGTGAGAACCCATATCTGGAGCCTCTAGCTGGCACTGCCCAGCAGGTCTTTCTGTGATCCTGGAAATATCTTGTATCTGCACAGTCCAATAGAGTTACCACTAGAGTGGCTGAGAAGTTGAATTTTTTATTTAAATTAATTTAAATTTAAGAAGTCACATTTGGCTAGTGGCTACTGTATTAGTGCAAGATGAGACCCTGAACTTTGAACCAGTGCTGGACCCAAAGGTCCATGAACGAGATGAACAACATTAGACTTCCTGCCTCCTCTGAAGACTCCTTTAAGTTCAAGCCATCCCCCCTCAGAAGACAGTGTAGCTGGATCTAGAGGTGCTTCCTAAGCTCCCCAGTGTTTCCCTGATGTGACACCCAACTCCTGTAGCAGAGAATATTTGTGCTTGGGATATGTTTGGAGTTTGACAACTGTGAGTCATTATATTCAGCCAGGAGCGTCTTCATTCCTGATCCTTTGAACCTACGAGTGGAGACTTCAGGAAGTCCTTAAGTCTGAATGTGTTCAAGCTTTTAATGTGATTAAGAATTCAGTTTAAACGTTAGTTACCAGTGCGAACATGCCCACTGGCACATCTTTCCCAGTGACTGTGAGCATCCTTTGGGGAGGTATAATGACTCCATTGCCTGTGTCTCTGGTCCCAGGATCAAACCTGACGTGAACAACTCTAGATGTTTGTGGATGGGTGGTTTAAGCCTCCCTAAAAAAGCCAATGTCAGTGGCCAAACACTGCTTCATTCTCTAGAATGGAAGGGAGCTGTTGAACTCTCCTTGCCTGCTGTGGGTGCCCAGCAGGGTGTCAAGAATGACCTGGGGCAGTCTTTAAAGGAAGTGAGTCTTTGTTGTTGTTTTGGGGCTGTCTGGGTGTCAACCCGGAAGTGAAACTGAGCTGCTGCCAGAAAGAAACTTACTGTAAGAGTGGGCCTCTGAGCAAAGGTAAACAGCTGGGTGGGCGGGCTGTTCTTGCAGGTGATGGCCTGTGGGGCCGTGACTAGTCCAGCTTGACTGAAAGGAGGAAGTAGCTTCTCTGCCTGCATCATCCTCATTGCACAGACAAGAATCACCCAGTCCCGTGAGACTGGGGCTTCTCAGCAGAGTGGTCACTGACAAGTCACAAGCCCCAAATGTGTGGATATACCCCAGGTTGCACCAGGGCGGATCTTAGGGATATTGACCCTCTCCTCAAAAGTAGAGTTGTTTTTTCATAGCTATCTGTCCCACACAGGACCTCTCTCCCTCAGTTAATATCTTTTTTTCCACATTGCTGAATAATCTGTCAAACGTAGAGAATATATTTCACTCAAGAAGGAATATATCTGAATAGCACTGCAGTTATTATCATCAGTAGTAATTATGCAGTGGTAGAGGAGGGAGGAGTTCCTGCATGATCCAAGTTTCAGGCTTGGTAGCCAGAGTCATTCAAGTCATTGGAATAAACGTAATTTCCAAAACTTGAAATGAGCTATTTTATGCCCTCTGGGGTGATGAGGCACAGAAAATAAGGATGAGGTTTCTGGAAACCTAGGTGATTTAGTAGATGCTGTTGCTGGTTTGGCTGGGCAAGATCAGCTTGTCTGAAGGTCCTGCAGGCAGCGTTGGCTGCCACCTTTAGACACCCAACTCCTGTAGCAGAGAATATTTGTGCTTGGGGTATCTGTTTGGAGTTTCATAACTGTGAGTCATTATATTCAGCCAGGAGTGTCTTCATTTCTGATCCTTTGGACCTACAAGTGGAGACTTCGGGAAGTCTTTTAAGTCTGAATGTGTTCAGGCTTTTAATGTGGTTAAGAATTCAGTTTAAACGTTAGTTACCAGTGCGAACATGCCCACTGGCACATTAACCTTTTTGTTTTCCTGTCCAGCTCAGTGGGCGGAGAAGAGGCACTGGGCCCTTCCCTGCGTATTGGCCCCAGACACTGGACTCTGGCACTTGGGGCCAGGATGAGTCATACAGACACACAAGTGTGGTGTTAGGGAGCAGCCTGCTGGTAGAGCCAGTGTCATCCTGCAGTGGTTGAGATGAAAACCCATTACTAAGGGCTAGATTGTGTGTGTATTTTTATTTGTTTTACTAGCTAGTGTATAAAAAGAAAACCATACTATGAAAAATACAATTAAGTTAGAAAGAATTACACAATAAATTCCCATGAACCTAGCACCTAGTTTAAGAAGCAGGAACATTACCACGATCTTTGAAGTCCCCAAGACCCCTCTGTGCCCCTCCTGATGGACTGGGCTTTTCAAGTGAAATTTTATTTCTGAATACCTGTGTCGAAGAGAGGGACAGTCATTTGCCTGAGGTGTCAGTCAAAGAGATAAACCTCCACGGGAGTGTAGTGGGGAGTCTGATTCCATCTGACCTAGTAAGTCTGATGAGGGTAAACCCTTTCATCTCGTTAGGTTCCGACATCTCTGACACCTGGTGCCTGGAACAAGCTGTCCTGTGCCCTGGGTCCCCAGCTCCACTTGCTCTGGCAAAGAGCCTTAATGTTTGGTCTGTCAGCCAGAAAGAGCCAGCAGCTCCCTGTTCCTGCAAAGGTCACCATAGACCAGAAGCCAACAGATTGCTGGTGACCATTCCTCCAGGCACATGAGAGTGTATCTTTGCAGCTCTTTGTGACTGCACCCAAGACTCCCAGTCTGCGTGCACTTTGGTCTCCTTTCTGTCACCCTATCTGAAATCCAGAGTGGCTAAAGGCATGGAACAAAAGCCCACCTGGGCTGTCAGGCCCCAGGAGTTTTATATTAAGAATAGTGTATATTTCTTCAGAGCAAAATAATTTCTAGAGGACTAATAACAATCCCTAGAAATCTGACTGTAGAACTAAGGCTGCCAGAGGGGCATGAGGAGAGGGGAGAGAGCACAGTGGACCATGGTGTTGGACTGTGGGTGGTGGATGAGGTGTGGTAACAGCACCGGGAGGGAGCGACCTCTAAAACACAACATGGTAAACCAATGTTCCCGCAGTTAAATAATAAAATAATTTCTGGGGAATTGGAAAGAACCATGAAGATACATCTACCAACATCTAGTGATGTTGGAGTGGAGGAATGGTAAAGAGATTTCTGCTCTTGAGGTTGTGACATGTTTAATAACAACATTAGTAACAGTAATAATTCTCAGTGCAAACATCCCTCTTCCCAGACTTCTTATTCTGGGAGCATGGACCAGAGGCTTCCCTGAGAGGTCCCAGGAGCTTGAGTCAGGGCTTTACCTACTCAGCTTTGAAAACCCAGAACCATGGAAATTTCACATCAGGAAGCTGGCCTTGCAAGCCTTCCAGACCAGTGTTTCCAAGTTGTGGGGTTTCGCAGACCACAAGCATTTCACAGAACTCTGGTGACAGAATTGCCAGCTTTTTATTTTGCTGATGACATCAGTATAGACAGCTATCAGTCATTCATCCAGATTTCATAAAACTTTTTACAACAACCAGCAACAAAAAGACACTTCTTATTTCTCAGTAAAGAAGTGTCGCGGCAGGAAAGCACCAGGGGCACAGGTTCACTACAGAGCTGCGCAGACAGGTCTAAAGGGAAGGAGGAGTTCTGGAACCCTCGGTGGCTTTTTAGGCTTTTTATTGGTTTCTTGTAGAGAGGCAACCAGGTACAGGGCAGGCAAGCGGGGCTGGGGGGCCGGGAGGCTGGTAGGCAAATCTTCACTCTTTATGGGCTCTCTGGCAGCATCTCGTGGCCTCTCTGCTACACCCTGAACGGTCCTCTGCTCCACGCTCTTTGCTGTTTCTGCTGCCGCTGCGGCTGCTTCCTCTGCTTATAAGCCCAGTCTCTGGCCCAGGTGTGCCCACTCACACAAGCCCACACCCTGTTCCAGGGCCCGCCATCAAGCATGCACGTAGGCCTGCAGAGGTCCATCACTTAGGGGAGGGCGGAAAAACCTGACAATTCTCACTAACCCTACAAGAAGGAACCTTTAGTTGCGAGTATTCAGGTTTACCTTGTCCTTATTATTTGGCCAGTGAGTTCTCTGTTTTGCACTGGTAGGGGCCTCTTATTTGTTAAGGGTCTGTAATCCAGTGGTTCGCAACTTTGGCTGTATATTGGAATCATTGGGGAAGCTTTTCGAAACTAAAATGGGTGCCTGGGCACCACCCGTGGAGACACTTAGTCTGGGTCTGGTGATTTCAATTTGCAAACAACCTTTAAGTTGAGGACCTTCAGCTGGGGAGATTGGCCCTGATTATCTGGGTGGGCCAATAGAATCCCCAGAATCCTTAGAAGCGGAGGAGGAAGCAGGGGGTAGATGGGAAATCTCTCTCCTACTCAGTTTCGCTGTGAACCTAAAAGTGCTCTAAAACGAAAGTCTATTTCCAAAAAAAAAGTGGAAGAGGGAAGCAAAAAAGGAGGTCAGAGTGATAATATGTGAGAACTTAATCTGCTGGTTGAAGACAGAGGGGGCCACCTGCCAAGAACGCAGACAGCCTCAACAAGCTGCGAAAGCAAACAAATTGATTCTCCCCCCTGGCGCCTCCAGAGGGAACGCAGCCCTGCAGATACTTGGTTTTAGCCTGTGAGACCCATTTTGGACTTCTGACCTTCAGAACTGTAAGGTACATTGTATAAGCCACTAAGCTTGTAGTAATTTGTTACTATAGTAGCAATAGACAGAAAAACCAATATATGAAATAATATAGCTGTGTCTGGTTTTTCACACATCTTAATTCCTATACCTATGAAGTCGGCTTTTTCATACTATTTTAGAGATGGAGATACCAAGGCTTAGAGAAACTTGCCGGCAGAGCCGGGATTTTAACCAGGGTCTCTTGAGGCCAAGCCTCTGCTGCCTGCCCATGGACCACCCTCCAGGTCGTCCATGGGCCTTAAGGAGCACTTTCTCTCTGGGGATGGAGAGGTGATGTCCAAAAGAGAGGGTGTCAGGAAGAGATTATTTAATCATTTAAGGAAGAGTGGGCGACATTTGAGGAGCAAGGCAGGGAGGAGCTAAGACATGAATTAAGGAGGATAGAAAATGTCTTCCTAAGACCTGGGGCTGCGGCACCGTAGAAACTCACCGTGGGGCACTAAACTCGACAGGCTCATGCTGCTATTACCAGCCATGATCTGGTGTGGTCAGACAGCACCCTGCTTGGGAAAGAGGAGGAATTACTCTTGGACTCTCTGAGCTACAGTATAGATGCAGTGTCTTGCCGAAATGCCCTGTCTGCTGGTCCGCAGCATTCACGGCATAGCTGGTCTTCAGGCGGCCAGACCCACAGAGGCAGGTGCGGGGTGCAAATCGAAGACCTGCCACCAGCCTTGGCCGTGGGGAACATTGACTCAAGGGCTGGCGGTTTGCCTCTTGGCACTCAGGTGCCTCTGAGTGGGGAGGGAGTTCTACTTTTAAGCAACACCAAGCTCTCCCTGAGCCTTTCTATCCTGTGGCACCATTACAGCAAGGTAAGGGTCCCAGAGAGAATGGCGAGCTAACTGTGATTGTCTGTCTTTGCAGTCCTGCGAAACATTTTTGTCCTCACTTGCATCATCATCGTCTGCTCCCTGCTCTTCCCTGTCCTGTGGCATCTCTGGATTTATGCAGGAAGTGCCAACTCTAATTTCTTTTATGCCATCACACTGACCTTCAACGTTGGGCAGGTAAGAGTGAAGGGAAGTGAGGGGACAGGGATTCATTTTATAGCCTCAGACATTTGACCTAGGCCCTGGGCTTTGCAAGTGAGAGGTGTTGACCTGGATGAGGGGACAGTTCCTCCCCCCTAGAAGCCCCTGGTCTGGTGGAGAAGATAGGAAAGTAAGAGCTGAGGAAAACTGAGTCTGGCTAATATTTGTAGGCACCACACTGAGCCATGGCCTCAGTGGATTCTCACAGCAAACCACTGAGATGGTGTTCTCTCTGTTTTACAAATGAGAGCTAACACTCCAGAGGTTTTCTCTTGCCCATTGTCATCGGAGGGGCCAATAACTAAATTCAGGGAAGGCTCAATTTCTGAGGCTGCCCTCTCTCTGTCACAGTGCCTGGGCTGCTGGCATCTAAGGGCACCTCCTGAAGGTGGGAAAGGTGCTGGGAGCAGGAGTAAGGAGCTTCTCAGACTCCAGATAAGCAGGAGCAAAGGCAGGAGATAAGACATAGTTTGGTCTCGCTGTTGGGTAAGTCTGGAGAACAGACTGTAGCTGAGAGTCTGTAGGGGTCACAGAATGAAAAGTAGCAGCAGGAAACTCCATCCTCCTTTTGCTGTGAGCAAAGCCTCTCCCTGGTGCGCTAGAGCAGGGCTCTCTAGCATCAGAATCATGGGGGAGCTTGTTCCAAAGGCAGATTTCCTGTTAGTGAGTTTTAAGTCCTGTAGTTAGGCTGTGACTGTCGCAGTTACATTGCTTTGGTTGTCTAAAGGAAAAAAAGCAGATTCCCTGGTCCTCCTTCCAGAGATATTGATTCAATAGATGTGGGAAACATCATCAGGAACTTGTGTTTCTAATAAGCTGTCCCAGAGATTCTTTTTTTTTTTTTTAAAGATTGATTTATTTGTGCATACAAACTGGGGTGTAGGCCAGAAGTGTGGGGTGGTGAAAGGACTCATCAGAGAGAGTGGGGAGCACAACAGGCAGAGTGAAATACACTGCTGAGGGGAGCAGCGGGCGAGACAGGAGAGGTCTGCTTCACCATCTGGGAAGCTCCCTGGCCAGGGATCGAACTTGTGCTGCAGTGGCTCTGGATAAATTCATAGTGCTGCAACTTAGGCCCTTGCGCCACCAGGGATGCCCTGTCCCAGAGATTCTGTTGCAGGGCACCTAGCAAGCTTCTCTGAAGTTCCTTGGTCCACTGTCCTTTGTTCTCTCAGGTCATCTCTTTCCTCGCTGTTGAGGCCTATGAGAATCAGTTGTACCGTTCACCATTTCAGTGGCATTGACACAGCCAGGCATTTCTCATGTTGGACTGGATGAGAAGCATGGTGAGCAGGAAAGGCTGATCGTGCCAGTGAATAAGTCCCAGGGAATATTCTTGTTCTGAGATGAGGAACAAGAAGGGAAAGAAGGCTGTTAGGGTTTTTGCAGTGAGTGATGGATTGGTATTTCCTCCATGGACCTTTCTGGACAGTGTCTGGCCCAGCTATTTATCTTGGTTTGTGAACAACAGGAACAGAGATGGAGGACCATGAAGCCTTGTGGGACCAGGCCAGAGGGTCCATTCTGCCTTAACAGAGGTTGTTGTTGCTGGGTGCTCAGCACCTCCTGCCTATGGCACATGCAGACAGAAATCTGCAGGATCCAACTTAGAATCTCAAAAGTTGTTCTGGCTCTTCTGTCTTACTGAAATCCCCTTTTCCTTTGAAAGTGATGACTAGTATGGAAGAGCCCTGGGCCTTTGGGGAGTTCAGCACACTCACTTGAGGTAGTTTATAGCTGATTGTCTGGTTGTAAATGTCATGTGTGGGTGAGGACTATAGTTGCAGTGATGAAGCATCCATGGAACTTGCCAGATGATGTCTTTTTTCCGCATGGCTCAGAGATAAGGGTCTCTGAAAATGGCCCAGGAGAAGTTAGTAGGTAGACAGGTGCCACCGAAGGCTGAGGAAACTGAATTGTTGGGCAAATGAGCCCGAGGGTGGGAACCAAAGGCCACATCATTGGCATGTGTTAGTGGCTGAACTTAGAGGAAAACCAGGCTGTACCCTTACGCTTTGTGTTTTAACTTTTAAAAAATCTCTTTTTAAAATGTATTTTAAAATACATAAGTAATACATGAACTCATTGCTGGGAGAAAAACAAAACAGAAACTCATGAAATGAAAGTCCCCTGGACCCTCACCCGTCCTCATGCCCGTGCAATGTGATGATCGGGGTCTTTTTGCTGCCTTTGTCGACTTTCTCTGTGCGTTCAGACAGCTCCAGGTACATAATGCACAGAGCTTTTTTGTTTATCTAAAGAAATGGCATCATACTCCCAGTACCGTTCTTGGACTTACTGTTTTCCACTTAATGATCTCATCTTGAGATCATTTTTTAGTGACTCCATGCTCTCCCATGGTTAGGATATGCTGTGATTTACTTGACTAGGTAGGCCCCTACTGGTGGACATTGAGGTTCCTTCTGGTCGTTTTGCTGCTGTAGCCTTGCACATTCCTCCACATTCCTACACATGCCAGTATTTTCTGGGATAAATTTCAGGTGGCCGGATTTGCTGGGTCAGAGGGCACATGCACTGTACATTCTGGCAAATATTGCTGAGTTACCCTGCAGACAGCTCATAGCGACTGCCAGACCTCTCAGGGTGGTACAGTGCCCATCAGCTGGCAGTTTGCTCTGGCATCCAGGCTCCCAGCATAGCTGTGTGATGGGCCTCCTTGGCGTGAGCTCTGTGGCTCTGGGCCAGAGACAGCTCTTCTGGGTCAGTGCTTCCCGGGACTCTGGCTTTGGGCTCTGTGGCTGGGCTGCCAGATCACTAAAGGGGTGCTCAGAGGGGGCACTCACTCACCAAGGTGTTCACTCAAATCACATCACTGTCTAGGGGCTTTGACTGAGGTGCAAGAGTGCACTCCTCTTGAGGGGTGTCCTTGGACCTGTTGGGAGACTCGGAGATCAAAGAGGAGACTCTCGAAATTTTAGTAAGAGTAACATGTCACTTCCTTCAAGAGGCCTTCCCTGAGGTTCCCTGCCCCACTGTCTTATCTGAGCTCCCTGCTGGTTTTCTTCATGGCACTTGCTCAGTTTGTAACTTATTATTTACTTCTTCTCTCTCTGCCAACCCAACTAGCTTTTGAGCTTCATGAAGTCAGGGTCTGCCTGTCCTACCCACCCCAGGTCCCCAACTCCCAGACCTGTGCTTGGCAAATATTTGTTGTAGAGAATGAACCAAAGGTAGTCAAGAAGAACATCGTGTGTTTAATACCAAATATCTGAGAGTAACTGCTGGGGGCACTGAGGGGAGTGATCAGGGAGAGCCTTATCCTTAATGCCATATCCTCATCTGGCCCCCATTTTTCCTTCCTGGGAGGGAAGATCAGAGATGTCTTGGGAACCTGATTCCTATGGATTTTCAGCAAGAGCCCAGTTTGACCCATAATTGCTGATTATAGTGCTAAGTATAGAGAATTCTTGGCTTACAGATTTTCTTTGCTCTATTTGAATGGTCAGTGCCATACCCTATTATAGAAACAATTACTGATAGGTTATTAGTTATACCAGCAGGTAAACTAGTGACTTAGACCCCTCTCCTCCTTTGCCCTGGGGCCATTAAGTATTTCTCAGCATGTGGCATGGATCATTTGCTAATTATAATTGTGCCTCAGAGTCAGTAACCAGGAAATGACAACAGTAAAACATCCACAGAGTCGGTGGGTGGGTATTTGAGAGAGACTGAGATAGTTTGGTTGATGTCCCCTTCCACTTCCTCAATGTGTGACCTCCAACAAGTGATTTAACTACTCTGGGGTGTGGTTTTCTTGAATGAGGATGATAACCCCATCTCCCAACGTGTTGAGAGGATTGAACACAATGTGTGGGTCCTGTTGTCACTATTTGTATGTTAATGTGGGCCATAGCATCAGTGACAGACTCTTCAAATACCCAGAGCAAATTCCTAGGGCAACACTCAGAACCCAAAACTGAGAGGAGAACTACTCCCCTATCCTTTTTTAAAAAAAATCTGTTTCATCAGTAAGTTAGAAGGAAAAGGTCAGTAACCAGCAGAAGAAAAATGGTTGTCAAAAAGAAATGTGTTTAAATAGGGCCTCCCTGGTGGTGCAAGGGGTTAAGTCTCAGCATTATGAAGTTATCGCCAGCCATTGCAACATGAGTTTGATCCCCTGCCAGGGAGCTTCCCACATGGCACAGCAGACCTCTCCTGTCTCCCCCGCTGCTCCCCTCAGCAGTGTATTTCAGTAGATTTTTGTTTTGCTCCCCACTCTGTCTCTAGTGAATGCTCTCATCCTCCCCCTCAACAAACGCACACCTCTGGCCCACACCCCAGTTCTTCTATGAATAAATAAATAAATCTTTTTTAAAAATTAGCTATTATAAAAGCAGGATAAAATGTTCCACTCACCCTAATTCAATTTAAAAAACAGGGAACATAAGGGCCTCCCTGGTGGTGCAGCGGTTAAGCGCTGTGCTGTGGAGCTATTGGCAGCAGTGATGCGAGTTCGACGCCCAGCCAGGGAGAATCTCATATGGTGCGGCAGACCTCTCCTGCCTTGCCCGCTGCTCCCCGCTGCTCCCCTCAGCAGTGTACTTCTGATCTGCCTGTTCTGCTCCCTACTCTGTCTCTGGTGAACCCTCCGCTGCCCCACGCCTCTGGCCTGTACCCCAGCTTGTATGTATAAATAAATAAATCTTTAAAAAAAAAAAAAAACAACAGGGAACATAAGAGATATTTCCCTAAAATTATAATTAGTGGTGGCTCAAGTGGAAAGCGAGCTTGCTCACCAAGGGCCAGGCCCATGTGACCCCTTTCATCTTCTGGATCATGTGCTTGAGCAGCCTTCTGGACCTTTCCGTGTGTGTTTACATGTATTTGTATGCTGGTGGAGAAAGAGTGAGTGAGTGTGAGTGTGTGTGTGTGTGTGTGTGTGTGTGTGTGTGTGTGTGTGTGAGAGAGAGAGAGAGAGAGAGAGAGAGAGAGAGACTGTTGGCATCATGATGAAAATATGACTTTTTTCCTTTTAATGAGGCTTCTTGGTGATCTTGTCTGTGTGAGTGAGGAAGCTCCTTTTTAAGTCTCACACATGTGGATTCACAACAGTTGATATAACTACACCTTACAGCTTTTCTTTTGTTTTAAATATACCTATTTTTTTAAAAATTAAAAATATTTTATATTTACCACATTTTTTCATTTTTCTTCTTACATTATTGTAGTTCCCATAATTCTCTTGCCACCTTGTCAGCCATGAACTATCACCGTATTCCCTTGTGTTTATCCCTCCCCTGTGTTGCTCCCCTCACCCCCCCCACGCCACCCCCCACCCCCGCCTTTGCTGTATACCTCAGTACTGTGGTCAGCTTGCTAGTTTTGACTTTTTCTTAACCTTTTGTTTGGTTTCCTTATATTCTACCTATAATTCCTTCCAGTTCTTTAAGTTGGTTTTTGTCTTTTAAATTGAGGTGGTGTTGATTTGCACTACTGTGTGTATTTGAGGAAGCTTCACATAGATTTGGGGGCTCTCAAATGTAGGTTGTCAACAACCAGGCCCACCAGCAAAGTGCCAGGAGCCCCCACCACAGGCCCTCCCTGCTCCCTCTCCCCATCTTGTCACCTCAGTTCTACAGTCAGAATCGAAGGGTTGTTTGGATTTTACCTGTTCCTTTGTTTTGTTTCTTTATACCCCATGTACTAGTGAAATAATCCAGCATTTTGTCTTTCTCCTCCTGATTTATTTTGCTTAGCATGATTCCCTCAAGTTCCTTCTATTACAAATGGCAAGATTTCGTCGGTCTTTATTGCTACTGAGTAGTATTACACTGTGTGTATACACATCTTTTTTACCCACTCATCCATCAACGGGCGCGCAGGTGTTTTCATCACTTGGCTGTTGTAAACAGTGCTGTTGAATATAGCATGCATCTTTTTGAATTTGTGTTTTTATATTCTTCAGATAGATACCTAGAGGTAGAGTTGCTAGATCATATGGTAGATCTATTTTTATTTTTTTGAGGAACGTCCAAACTATTTTCTATGGAGGCTGTACCAATTTACATTCTCACCAACAACACACAAGTGTTCCTTTTCTCCATACCCTTGCCAAAACTTCTTGTTTCTGGTCTTATTGAACAGGCCTTTCTAAAAGGTGTGAGATGGTGTCTCACAGTGGTTTGATTCGCATTTCCTTAATACCAGGTGATGAGCCCCTGTTCACGTGCTTGGTGGCCATCTGTGCGTCGTCTTTGGACAAGTGTCTGTTCAGGCCTTTTACCCATTCTTTTATTTGTTGTTGTTTAGTTGTATGAGTTCTTTATAGTTCTTGGCTATTAATCCCTAGTTTGATGTATCATGTGCAAATATTTTTTCCCAGTCAGCAGGGTGTGTTTTCGTTTTGATGACAGTTTCTTTTGCTGTTCAGAGCTCTTTAGTTTGATGTAGTCCATTTGTTTGCTTTCTTTTGTTAGCCATTGGAGTCAAGTCCCCAAAGACATCTCTAAGGTCTAGTCGTGGGGCCTGTTTGGTTTTGTTTTTAATATATTTTATGGTTTCAGGTCATATATCCAAGTCTTTAATCCATTTCAAATTATTTTTCGTCTATGATGTGAGAGAGTGTTCTTCTTTCACTCTTTCATGGTCACGGTGATTGTCCAGTCTTCCCAATACCATTTGTTTTTTTTTAAAGAATTTTATTTATTTATGTATACAAGCTGGGGTACAGGCCAGAGGCACGGGGCGGCGAGAGGGTTCACCAGAGACAGAATGGGGAGCAGCACAGGCAGATCGACAGAAATACACTGCTGAGGGGAGCAGCAGGGGAGGCAGGAGAGGTCCGCCGCACCATGTGGGATTCTCCCCGGCTGGGCCTTGAACCTGCATCGCTCGCGGTCTACAGCTCCACAGCGCAGCGCTCAACCGCTGCGCCACCGGGGAGGCCCCCAATACCATTTGTTGAAGAGACTTTCTCCATTGTGTGCTCTTGGTTCCTTTGTTGTAAATTAACTGTGAAAAAGATGTGTGAGTTTATTTCTCAACTCTTCAGTTCTATTCCACTGATCTGTGTGTTTACATTTATTCCAGTACCATACTGTTTTGATTAGATTACTTTGTAGAGTTGCTTCTTTTTTCTCAGGATTGCTTTGACTTCTCAGGATCTCTTGAGGTTCCATATAAATTTTTAGTAATGTTTGCTCCAGTTCTAAAAGAATGCATTTGGAATTTTGTAGCATTAATTCTTCCAACCCACAAGCAAGAATATCTTTCCATTTCTTTGTGTTTTCTATTTCTTTTAATAGTTTTGTGTAGTTCTTTCACCCCTTTGTTTATTACTAGGCATTTAGTTCTTTTTGGTGTGATTATAAATGGGATTGTTTTCTTTCTTTCACTTCTTAGTCGTTTGCTTTTAGAAACACAACAGATTTTTATAGCCTGCACTTTATGGATTCATTATTTCTAGTAGTTATTTAGTGGAGTCTTTAGGGTTTTCAGTGTATATGTTCTCCTTTTATTATGATTAAGGACTTCACTTAATCCTCATAATAGCCCTTAGAGAGAGATATTGTTATTATCATCTCATGATACAAATAAAGAAGCTGAGACTTGGAAGTTACAAGCTCCAAAGCACTGCGTTTATTCTTACTCTTGTTTATCATATCCTCTCCATAGACTGTGGGTTCTATTAGGGCAGCCCCTGCATTTATCTTGTGCATGATTGTATCCCCTGCACCAGGAAGAATATTCAGTGACTTTTTATTGATGAGTAAATGTAGTGAAGTGGAATCAGAAGCCACATTCTAGAGCCATCTCAATCTTGACACCCTAACCTACGAATTTCAGTCTGTTTTGGTCAGAGCTTGGCCTGCAATAGGTGTTGGATTCCCAGCAGGTCAGAGCCAGAACTCCCTCCCCTCATACCCCGCGGCTGATTCCACTAGCCCACTCCTGCCCTGTGCATCCAGAACAGATTCTTTGGCAGCCCCTTTACCCTTCCTAGCTGGTCTGTATTATTCCATGGGCTGTGATTTCCTCACCAAGGGGGACCAGAGCCAACCACCGCCTTGTACTAAAGTCCTATAGATCCGGGGCTGATCCTGCTTTGGCCGTTCAGGCCTGCAGCCCTGGGGTCTGGACAACCCACAGGCCCACCTCCTGGGATTGCCTCTCAGTTGTTACTCTGGGAGTGGGAGCAGTGAGGAAATGTTTGGGGGCGTGTTGGGCAGATCATCATTGACTGGGTGATGTTTCACCTCTAGACACCTGGGGACCCCTTTCTGGTTTATACCTGTGGGTTGTGTGTGGCCCTGGCTGCCAGACCCTCGGGCTATGTGTGGGAAGATTTGTTCTTCCTGACACGAGGTGCCTGTGGCCCAGACCAGAGCCCTTGTCCTTGCCCAGCTGGGTGTGCGTGTTCACTTTGCCTCCTTAACCGGTGGCTTTTTGTGAAGATCTTCATTCTTTCCTTTGTCCTGCTCATCCTCAAACTTTTAGCTCATGCTCAGCATCTCAAGCTTGTCTCTCACAGGCTCTTCACCTCCCCCCACAACCAGAGTGACAAGGAGTCTGGCCTAAATACAGGGGCCAGAGCCAGCGAGAACCGTGGGCTTTACAGACTTGAACTCCACAGTGACCCCCAGCCCCGTCAACTGGCTCGCTGGCTCTAGGCATGTCACATAACTCCATGGGGCCTAATTTATTTGCAAATATTAATTAGATGCCTACTATGTGCCAGGCACTCTGCTAGGAGTGAATGGGACACAGTCCTGCTTCCAAAGAGCCCACACTGGGAAAGAAGGGAAAGGAAGCGGGTAGAACAGGGCAGCACAGGAATGCTATGAAAGAGGCTTTTTAAGGAAATTTCTTGCAGAAGGTGCCTGAGGCACCTATAGGATCTACCCAGGTTCTAGGTGGGAAGACCTGGGGGTGAGCGTGCAAGGGATCAGTGTGGCAGGGGGCTCTGTAGGAGGGGCGTGTGCCCCCTGGTTGTGTGTGTCGGGCTGGGGAACAAGGCCATTTTAGGACAGCGTGGCCATGGGCCTCATCCTCCTGAGCACCGGCTGAGCTTCTGTTTTGTGCTGAGGACAGATTCCTGGGATAACTGGGCTCAAATTCATGCTCTGACAATCCTTGCTGTGCCTGGAAGGAAAGAGGAGAGGGGTGTGGGCCTGGAATCTGGAGCAGAGGGAGGAGGCTATTGAACCAGGTGGAGGTGACACTGGCCTCGGTCTCCTCAGCCCGGCAGGTGGTTGTGAGGACTCGGTGCGGAGTTGGCGGGAAGCTGGTGTGAATCGGAAGTGCCATGTGGATGAGAAGTGGCATCGCAGGCTTTGCTCTGCCTTGTGACCTTCCAGACCCCAGCGCCGCCGTGCAGTGGGTTCCCTGCTGTGGCGTGTCTTTAGAGCCGGAGGGTGGAGCTCTGCTGCTCCGCCTTCTCCTCCCACTCGGTGAACGTTCAGGCCTCGAGTTGGCAGGTCACACCAGAGCCCCAGCCGGCTCTGCACATTGTCCATCAGCCCTCTTGCTCCGGGTCTCCTAGACCCCCATGCAGCGTGGCAGAGGAAGCCACCCTTGGCCAACTGTGACATCACAGGAGCTCCCCTCGTACGGCCTGACTGTTGAATGTCAGCATCTCCCCCAGGAGCAGGAGGCCTGGGGACCAGGTCATGCCTGGGGTGCCAGCGCCTGCTTCTCCAGGAGGCTGCACCAGGGTTGGCTGGGGCTGCTATCCTGAGCTCTGCAGCTTCTAGAAGCACTGAATTAGCAGACTCTGCTGGCTTGATGTCTCAGCTACTTTGGTCTTTTCCAAAAAAACTCTCTTCTGGGCTAAGTGACTGAGCTGTGAACAGGGGAGCACAGCCTTGAGGGGATGTTAGCATGGGTCTGCATGGAGCAGGGCCCCTTCTTCCCACTGAGCATATTTAACGGGGGGACTTGTGGGTTGACGGGAAGAACTCGAGTTTGGGTCTCGGATAGGTAGGGCGGACACACAACCTCACCTCTTCCCTTACTCTCATGTCACCTGGGCAAAACCCATAACCTCTAAGCTTGTTCATCTCGTAGTGGGGATTATGACCCTGTGGGGTTGTGACAGTTTAGGGGTACTCAGACATTCATCTCCTGACTCCGCTTTCTTCTGGCCGATCTTTGCGTTCCATTTCTATTTGCCCCTCCCTGCCCCTATCAGCTGTCCCGTTAAGACTTCATCATGGTCCATAGGGGAGTCCTGAAGGGCTCAGGGCTGCCAGGGAGAGGAATGTGCTCTGGGGAGCCCTCACTGCAGGGCAGGGCTGAGTGGTGGGGGCCCACAGACTGCTCGCAGAGTGCCAGCCCTGTGCTGGAGCAGATCCCACCGCATTGGTGGGAGGCCAGCGGGGTTGCTTCAGTGTCACATACACAGGCTCCGGTATAGGAAGACTCCTGGGGAGAGGTGCTGCCTCTCCAGGGATAAGTAGGAGCTCTGCATAGGAGGGGTCATTCCAGCCCTGGGGTGGGGCATGAGCAGTGGCTCCAAGGTGAGGTGTGGTGGGTGCAGAGGGGAGCACTGGGCTGTCCAGGCAGATGAAAGGCTCGAGGGGTGGGGTCTGTGTGTGTGAAGAGGTGGCAGTGAGAGGGAGATGAGGGGCTGAGTTGGATGTCTGAGGAGGGGAATTGAGGGGGCTTGGTGGTCAGTGGCAGGAGAGAAGCTGAGGGGCTCAGCCCGTTGGTGTGGGCAGCTGTGAAGGACAGGCTGTTCCTCAGGGCACTGAAAGCACAGGCCAGAGCAAGGCGTGGAGAAGACGGGTGTAGTGAGCTAGGTGACCACTGTCATTTTCCAGCTCAGGGAAGGGGAAGTGACTTATATGGGGTCCCACAGCAACAAACTCACCCCTGCTACTTTCACTCGCCCTTGCCCAACTTCCCCTGCCCCAATGCAGCCAAGGGGCTCTGGTCTCAGCTGCCACGTTGGCCGAATCTGGGGCCTCTGGGAAGTCCCTTCTCAACCCAAGGGGAAGGTCTCACGGTCTGAAGAGGTCTCAGCCAGCTTGCCACCAACTGGGAGCTTCCCTTGGGTAGCGTCAAGCACGGGGCCAGCCTGGTGTTACGAGCGGCCCTCTCCCTGGAGCTAGGGGGCAGGGAACACACTCGGGCCTGGTGAACTTGGGTTCCCGAAAGCCCAAGTGAACACTCAGGGCTCTTTCTCGCTATCCCGCCACTCTCCCCGACTTTAGTTTGAAAACATTCACACATGCACAGCAGAATGAAAAGATCTAACACTCTGCATCCACATTCCCCCCGCCTGGACTCTGCCGTCACCCTGCACAGCACGTCTCACTCACGGGATCTCGGAAACCGATTTAAAGCAAAATGGTGTAGTGAAAGCAATGTTGGCAGGGACTGAATTTTCCTCCTCAATGCTGTAATGGTCATTATTCAAGGCCTGCTGTGCTCATATACGCGGTGTGTACTTGATTCCAAGTTACCCATCCCACAATCTGATTTTTTCCAATATATTTCAGTGACGTGCAGACATCAGCATGTCTCTTACTATTTCAGCGCTAAGTACTCACATTTTTCTCTTTTGTGACATTTACAGTGAGAAACACCATCTTACATGTCCATCTTCTGAAGGCTTCTTTCACACAGATGTTTTGAGGCCCGTTCATGTTATTACATATAACTGTTGCTTTTAAAATAAATTTTATTTTGGAATAACTAGATAGAGTGTGCATGTGCCCTGCACCCAGCTCCCAAGTTAACATTTTACTTTACTGCGGCAGCTTGTCCAAGCCGAGAAACTGACCCTGGTACATTCCTATTGGCTAAACCAACTGTGACCTTCCCGGTTTTCCCTGGGATGCCCTCTTGCCCTCTTTCTGTCCCAGGGTCCAGTCCAGGAACATCACATTTACTCGCCACGTCTCCCCTGTGCACTCGGCTTGCTTTCTCGGTATTTCCTGATTTCTTACCACCCGGACTGTGGTATCCTGTGGAGGTCCCCAGTTTGGCTTTGTCGGTTGCTTTTCTCACCATTAGGCGGGGCTCGGGGTTTTGAGAGTAATCAGGAAATACAAGCTGGCCACAGCCTTGCGACGTCGCGCTGTGCTCACCGTGCTTGCCCTGCTCTTCTCAGTGTGGGCAGATTTCTCCAGGGCAGTCCCTCCTCCCCGCCCCCCTTCTTTGGACTTGAGTCACTAACTCTAGCCCATCCTTGGGGCTCGGGGTAGGGAGTGGACAAGAAACTTTGCCTCCTGGGCGGGGGAGTACTTGAAATTATTTATTAAGGAAGATTTGGCTCTTTTCCCTCATTTATTATTTGTGAACTGATTGTATTTAATTGGATTTTAATTTTTATCGACATACGTACACAATTTACATAAGGAAAATGAATAGTTCCCTAAGGTCTTGGTATTTGTTCTGGTACATCTAAATAACATGCTTACTCTACTGTTTGCATTTCTTGATTTTTCTCTTTCTATTAGTTTGCACCATATGAAATTACCAATATTCAACCATTTTGGACCATATAAACTTGCCCATAGCAACCATTTTTGAACCACTTCATATGGTTCAAATAATACCTAGTATTTAGCTTCCTATTTGTCCAGCTGATTGTGTGTGACAGTGGAGTTGACTTTTTTCATTTTGTGTGAACTGCGACATTGCAGCTCATCTGACCTGGCTTGGGGATCAGCCCCATAAGCTTAGCCACAGCTCCTGGCTCCCAAATAGAGGCTAATGGGCCACGATGCAATCTGGGGGGGTGGCAAGGATGGTTTCTTTGTCCTCTCTTACGAACTGAGGGGCAAGCAGGCACTGGCTAGATGAAGGAGAGAGAACATTCCAGGCAGAGGAAACAGCAAAGGTCCCACAGTATAAGGCAAGAGGCCAGTGTGCTGGAGCCAAGTGAGGGAAACCGGAAAAGGGTGATGCATGTGTGCAGATTTGGGAGTGGAGGGGCCCTGGGGGTACAAGGCTGCGGAGCCCCATGGAGTCCTATCTTCACTCTCATAAGCCAGAGAAAGCCTTTGGAGGATTTTAAGCTGAAAAATAATATGACCAGATTTGTGGTTTGAAAAGTTCCCTCTGGCTGATAGGGAAAATGGGCTTGGGGTCGGGGGTAGGGGTGAGACTAGGGAAGCAGAAAGGAGCGGGCTCGTTTAGATGACAGTGGCTTTGTCATCTAAACAAGCCATAACTGTGCGCAGACCTCTCCTGCCTCGCCTGCTGCTCCCCTCAGCAGTGTATTTGAGTGGATCTGAATGTTCTGCTTGCTCCCCGCTGTCTCTGGCGAATCCTCTCACCACCCCACCCCTCTGGCCTACACCCCAGTTCTTGTATGCACAAATAAATCTTTCAAAAATATAAGCCACTGTGGTGAATACAGGTAGAAATGGGTAGATTTGAAAGCTTAGAGGGGAAAACTGACGGCTACTTGGGGCTGTTTGTATGAGAGGGATCAGGTGAGTCAATGGCCTGTGCACCTGGGTGGACTGGGGGAGATATGGGTTCCCAGTGGGGGGCTTGGCAAGGGCTGGGTTGTCAAGAATTGTGCACCCAAGAAGATGGTGGGGTCTTTGGTGGCAGGTGCACCAGTCTGAAGTTTAAGGTTTGGGATGGAGGTGTCGACCAAGGTCGGGGTGGGAGCGCATAACAGATCTCTGCAGGACGTTGCAGGCTCATGGGTAGGCCCAAGGGTGGGAAGGCGAGGGGTCCCTGGACAGGGTCTCCCAAACAGCTGCCTAGAGCCTCAGGAACCCAAGGATCAGGGGGAGGCATACCAACCCTTCTCACACCCTCTCCCCCCAGATCCTGCTCATCTCCGATTACTTCTACGCCTTCCTGCGACGGGAGTACTCCCTCACGCATGGTCTCTACCTGACAGCCAAGGACGGCACGGAGGCCATGCTTGTACTCAAGTAGGCCTGGCGGGGCACAGGGTTGCACAGACTTCAGGGGGTGGAAGGACCAGAAGTTGGGCCAAGCCCTCTAGCTAGAGGTGCCAGCAGGCGAGTCCTCCGGCAGATGAGGTTCAAGTTCAGGGTCATGAATCTCTGGCTCCGACGGGAGTCGTGGCTTGCAGCAAAGCCTGTGGGGAATAGCCAGGAGCACCTCTACTTGGACCCCACTCTGTGGCTCTACACACGAGGGAGCCTCCCCCCAGACTGGAAAGGAGAGGAAGCAGGTGAGCGGGCGTGTTAGGTTGTGGCTACTTAATAAATGTGTTTTGTTATGAAGCGTCGGCACTGCATGCCTGGAGGTGGAGGCTGGGCACCCACAGTCACCCCAGTACATGACACCCAGGTGTGGGTTTCCAGAAGTTGCATGTCTGTGCACCGGTGTGCCGAGAAGGCCTGAAACAGCCCCCCTGGCACCCCTCCCTACTCCCCAAACAGCTGGAGGCAAAGGGCCAGGCAGGCCTGAGCAATCTTTATTCTGCAGAGGGGCAGTGACCACAGATCCGTACACCATAGCAAGACCAGAGCCAGGGGCCAGTCCTTGAGGGTGGGCAGGTCCAGGCAAGGGGAAGAGCTTCAGGTGGGGCAGGGCAGATGGGCAGACAGGCAGGGGCCTAAAAAAAAGACAAACCACACAGAGCACAAGTGCTGGGGGCTGTTCCCCACCCTCCCCCATTCCAGCCAGCACTCAGAGGGGCGATCCTAACACGACTGGCCCCGGATCTACCCCGGGCCAGAGTAGGCATGGTTGGTGCCCCTCGGCCAGGGAGCAGCATCCCTGCGCAGCCCACCAGGGACAGAGGCAGCTCAGTTTGGGAGCCAGGAACTCCCTAGACAGAGCCTAACAGAATCCCCCCCACTCCCAGGCCAGCCCCCCTACAGCTGGCTCAGAAGCCGAAGGTTTCCTGGGAGGCGTAGACCATGTAGAGGAAGCCATCGTCGTCCTTCTCCTGCTCGTAGATGTCCGCGATGGGCGTGGACACGCTGACCATGCTGTGCTGGTTCACCAGCAGGAAGAAGGCCTGCGTGGGGTTCAGCTGCAGGCGGCGCCTGAGGTGGGGAGGGGGGAGGGGGGCAATCGTGAGGGGCCTGGCTTCGAGCAGGGGCCGCCCTGATGCCCGCCCCAGAAGGATTACCATCCTGTTCTTCACAGCCACCCGGCCCCTTCTGGAGGTTCTCAACTCTGACCTGACACGGACCCCGGCCCTGACCATGACATTTCCTAGCCCCCCAGGACGGGTACCCAAGCCCATTTCCCCCTGACCCCTGCGGGACCCAAGTCCCTCTGGCAGCTGCTGCCCTCGCACCGGATGATCTTGACCAGCTCGCTCATGTTGACGTGGTCCGGGACCAGGAACTTGGTCTTGTCCAGGACAGGCAGCTGCTTCTCGCCCTTGTAGCGCTCGATGATCACCTGTGAGCCGGAGGGGTGGGGGGCTGTGAAACCGAGGCGTGGCCTGGGCCAGGGCGGGGATGGGAGGGAGGGAGAGGGTCGAGGGACTCACCGGGATCTTGCTGGGGTGCTGTTCGCGGATCTGCTGTACCTCTTTACAGCGGTCGGCTGCAGACAGGAGGTCGGAGGTGGCGGTGAGGCCGGGCCCAGGCCGGCCCTGCGGCGGTTCCGCCCCGCCGGTCCCCAAGAGGCGGGGCCCCTCGCCCCGCCCCGCCCCCAGGCCTCCGCCTCCAACCCCCCTCCCCCCTGCAAAGGCCGTCAGGCCCAATAGCCCCAGCACCACCGAGTTGGGAGGCGGAGGCCCGGGGGCCCAGGCCAGAGTCGGCCTCCTAGCCTGGGGTCTGGCCGGAGCCTGACGTCACGGGGCTGACGTCACCTGCGGCAGTCGGGGTCGGTAGGTCTGCACCCCCACCCTGCGACCCCACCCCGCCCTGGCAGATCGCCCACCACCGGGCCTCACCAAAGCTCCGCCGCTGCTTGAAAGGCCGGTCCGAGGGCATCGCGCGGGCCCGGCGGGGCGCGGAGGCCGGGTCTCCCGGGCGCGGGGATGTGGCTGTGGTTCAGGGGTTCTAGGGGCTCCACGCCAGGCGCTGCTCAAGGGCTCCGGGGCTCACGCTGAGCCCGGCGGCGGCGGCTAGGGGAGGTAACTCGCTCGGGTGACGTCAGGTCACAACATTCCTTAAAGGGGAGGACGGTGCCCTGCTCCCATTGGGCCGACGCAAAACCCGCCCGCCCGGGCCCGTGATGTCACGGCGCAGCGATCCTGGATTCCCGACCTGCGCAGTGAAGGGCGGGGGCTCCCAGGACGCGTCACAGTCCCATGACGTCATGACCCAAGCACCCTTCGCCCAGAGGCGTTGGAGGAGAAGCTGGAAAACTCAGGCAGTTGAGGAAGCAGATTCGCCATTCCTGTGACTGGAGAGCACTGGAAGGCTGCAGGCTGCGGCCAAGCACCCTCTGAGTCAGCTGACTGCATACTGGGAGACTTCCCATCCAGGGACGGTACTAGGCCTGGGGATGACAGCAGCCAGACAGAGGGCCTTGCCTTCAAGGAGCTCAGTGTAAGAGGAAAAAAGGTTGGGGGAGGGATTAAAACATAAGCGCAAAACATTAAAGAGGAACACATGTTAAAAGAAATTTCTACAGTTTAAAACTCTTCAAATCTCAAAGGATGAGGCACGAAAGGTTAGACACGGCAGAAGGGAAAATCATTGAACTGGAGAGATCAGAAGCAATTAGGCAAAGAAACAAGGTGAGGAATACACAAGAGGCCTGTGACAGGAATGATAGAGAACTCAGAGCGCCAAAAGGAGCTAAAAAAAATGTGTACAGATTCCTGAAGAGTGTCTAACATTGACGTACAGAGCAGGAACCTCGCCTAAAATAGAGTAGGGAGAAGAAAAAATCAGCAACTAGGTGCACTAGTGTATTTGCAGAACTCTAGAGAATTAGATGAACTAGGGTGTGCAGATAAACTGGTAAACATGTAAGCAGGTGGAAACAAGCACTTAATTGGAACATGACTAGTGACTAATTAGTGGGCTACAAAAGAAGGTGCAAAACAGGTAAAATACAGGTGAGGGAGCGTGGAGGAATACAGAGTTAAAGTGTGCTAAGAGGTTCCTCCTTGATGCCTTAAGACAGGGCCTCCCTGGTGGCGCAACCGGTTAAGCGCTAGCGCTGTGGAGCTGCGAGGCCTCAGTTCGAGGCCCGGCCCAGCGCTTTCGGTGTTTCGGTGTGCTTCAAAGGGTCCCAGGCCCGGCCCGGGGCGGCCTCGCTGTTCGCTCGAGGGCCCCCCAGGCCCGGCCCGGGGCGGCCTCGCTGTTCGCTCGAGGGCCCCCCAGGCCCCGGCCTCGCCTGGCCTCACCTCGCCTCCACTGTTCGACCTGGCACAGCTAGACCCCTCTCTGCCTCACCCACTACTCCTCAGCAGTGCACTTAAGTCCACATCTGCCTGTTCTGCTCCCCACTATGCCTCTGGTAACCCTTTCACCACCCCACACCTCTGGCCTACATCCCAGCATTGTATGCATAAATAAAGTGTTCAAGCTTGAATTTATTTGTGAGGAGGGAAATATGAAACTTTTCTTTGTAAAAATCAAATATATTTTCTATTCTCTTAATGTCTTAAATACATAACTGCCAAGGCAGAAAAAGAGAAAGGATGGGATATAAATAGTAAAAACCAGAAGCAGAAAATGTTTTACATCCACCTATTAAAACAGAAATGAGCACAGAGATGCAAAAACTATTTGAGTCAAACCAAAAATGAGAATACAAAAACACGGGGGTGGTGGGGGGGCAGCATTTAGAAGATTTGTAGTCTTAGTCCTTCAAAAATGTGATACTCTGCTCATAAATTTTCTACTAACTGTAAATCTGAAGGAAGGTAATAATGAAGATCAGAAAGTGAGGAAACAGAAGACAAGCACTATGGGTTACAAAATCAAAGCTGCATCTCTGAAGAGATCAATAAAATGTGAAAAAGAGACATTACAAATGACAAGGATTGTAAATTTTATGCCAGTAAATTTAAAACTTGGATGAAATGGACTATTTTCTAGAAGAAAACTTGCCAAGATGAATGAGAACAAACTAACTGCATAGCTATCTACCTCAAAGAAGAAACAATCAGCCTAGATGGGGTAAAAGACCCCTAAATTTATAAATTCAAACCAGCAAATATACTTAATGCTAAAATGCCATACTGCATGGTGAAATGTTATTCCCTCTCAATCAGGAACAAAATTTTTAGTTTTAATTGGACAAAACGCAATATTGTGTGACTGTCCCAGCCAGGGGGCCAGCTGTCACACAGAGCCAGAAAACCCAAAGGAACACACCAGGACAAGACCACTAACTAATAAAGTCTGACAACACACAGCACCAAGTTTTGGAGGAACAGGGGGCACTCTGCATTGCTGAGGGGCGCGTGTCAGTCATTTCAGCCCCGTGGAGAGAGATTTGGCAAGATCTGCCCAAACTAAAGATGCTGGAGTTCTCCACACCTGGAATCGCACTTGCAGGGATATAGGTGAGCCCAGTGAAACAGTTACATGTGTTTTTTGGAGCTTTTCCAGAACAGACAAAATAAACAATTTAAAAGACACCTAAAGATCCTTTCAAATCTTTTATGTATTCCTATAACAGGACAACACTTCACTGCAATGAGAGGGAGAGAAATGGTCTGCAAACTTCCCCTTTAAAAGGCCACGGCAAATATTTTGGGCTTTATAGGCCATATGGTCTCTGGCACCTGCTCAGTATGAAAGTGCCTCAGACAACCCACATGGCAAGACTGTGGCCTAGTAAAACTTTGTCAGACAGACACATTGACACAAAGGCCTTGGTTTGCTGCCTCTCGATCTAGAGTGCTGTGTCCAGGTGGCCTGAGCTAGCAAACGCAAAGTTGCAGAGGGTGGGTGTAGCCAGAACCAGTAAGTACAGCCCAGGAACTACATGGCGAAGGCCGGGACAAGTGGTTATGCTCTCATCAGACGAAGTCCCAGGCTGAGGCTGCAGTGAGGAATGTCCCAAGTCCCAAGCTGGTGCTCTTTTCACCTGATCAGTGAGCAGGGCAGATACTCTCCCTCCAGGCCCCGTTTCTGTCCCCCCTCCACTGGCACAGGCTCTCCTGAATCCAAAGGCCTGCCCACTCCATGTTTCTGCTTGAAAGTGAAAGCAGCTTGTCAAACTTGACCTGCCTCAAATGAACCATGATCAGACTTTAAAATGTGCTTCAGGGCCTCCCTCTGGGCCTATGGGTTAAGATGGCTGAGTTCGATGCCGGCCAGGGAGCATCCCACATGGCACAGCAGACCTCTCTTGTCTCACCCGCTGCTCCCCTCAGCAGAGTATTTCAGTCACTCTGCCTGTTCTGCTCCCCACTCTGTCTCTGGTGAATCCTCTATCCCCACATCTCTGGCCTATACCCCAGTTCTTGTATGCATAAATAAACAAAAATAAGTCTTTAGTAAAAACAAAACAAAACAGGGCCTCTCTGGTGGTACAAGGGGTTAAAGTCTCGGCACTGTGAGGCTATCCACAGCAACTGCAGCACAGGTTCAATCCCCAGCCAGGGGATGACCCACATGGCGCAGCAGACTCCCCACTCTGTCTCTGGTGAATCCTCTCACCCCCCGCATCTCTGGGCTGCACCCCAGTTCTACACAAAAATAAATATTTTTAAAAATTTAAAAAATAAAGTGTGCTTCAATTGTAATCTTCCCATCTGTGTTCTAACTCTTCTTCCTCGACCGCCTGCCCCCAGCACACACGCTCAGGCCATGTTGAGAATATTTGCAGAACGCCACTTCTCGTTGCTGCCACTACTGCCACCCAGACCAGGCCACCGTCCTCTTACTGGACTACTGCCGTGCTCACTCGCGGGTGCCCCTGCTTCGGCCTTGCCTGCCTCAGTGTGACAAGAGGGATCCAGTGCACAGAGGAGTCAGATCATGCTATTCCTGCCCCCCGCCCCCCTCATTTGACATGAAAGCCAAGCTGAAAAGTGATCCAGGGGGCCCAGGGGCCCTGGCTCCCTGCTTGTCCTCTGTCCATCATCCTCCCCACCTTGGCTTTAGCCACACTGGCCTCCTCACTTTCCTGGAACCCCAGATACACTTGTGCCCCGGGGCCTCTCTGTACTTGCTGTCCCCTTTACCTGAAACAGTCTTCCCTGAGATCTCTTTGTGACTCACTCTTGTTTCTAAGGCGTCCTCAGGGAGGATTTCCCCAGTCATTTAGTATTGCAGCCCCCACCCCAGTCATTCCCTACCCTACCTCCCTATGTCCTAATTCCCCCACCCCAAGCTGTTATTACCTTCTAAAACGTTATATATTTTTCTAAGCATTATGAAATATTTCAAGCATACAGAACATTTGAAATAATTGTTCATCACCCATATACCCACCAGTTACATTCTATAATTAATGCTACATTTGCTTTATCCTACCTGTTCACGCATCCATCCTCTTCTTTTTCAACACCCATTTATAATATAAACCCTCCAAAAATGGGTATAGAGCGAATGTACCTCAACGTAATAAAACCACAGGTAAGCCTATAGCTAACATCATACTCAATGATGAAAAGCTGAATGTTTCCTCTATAATTAGGAACAAGGCAAAGATGCCTACTCTCCCCCCTTATATCCAACATGGTATTACAGTCCTACCCAGAGTAGTCAGTCAAGAAAAGAGATAGAGGCCTCCAAACTGGAAAGGAAAAAGTGAAACTTTCACTGTTTGTAGGTAACATTTTGTACAGACAGTCCCCAACTTAGTGATTCCACTTAAAATGTTTCAACTTTCAGATGAAATGAAAGCTGTATATATTCAGTAGAAGCTGTACTTGAGGGACTTCCCTGGTGGCCTAGGGGTTGAGTTTCAGTGCTTTCACTGCTATGGCCTGAGTTCGATCCCTGGCCAGGGAGCTTCCCACATGGCGCAGCAGACCTCTCCTATCTCGCCCGCTGCTCCCCTCAGCAGTGTACTTCAGTCAGTCCGCCTGTTCTACTCCCCACTCTGTCTCTGGGGAATCCTCACATCCCCACCCCCCCAGCCATATCTCTGGCCTCCACCCCAGTTCCTCTATGCAAAAATTTAAAAGAAAAGTTTTTAATGAAAAAAACTGCACTTTGAATCTTAATCTTTTCCCAGGCTAGCAACAGGCAGCACAACACTCTCTCATGACTCTGGGCAGTGGCTTAAGTGCAGCTCCCAGTCAGTCCGGTGTCACGGGGTAAAAGGGCAAACAACCAGCACGCCACCGTGTACAGCCTTGTCAGCTGTTTTGACTTACATACCTTCAACTTAAGATGGGTTTATCTGGATGTAACCCCATCCTAAGTGGAGGAAGATCTGAAAATAAACTGAGTTGCAGGATATAAAAATCAATATACGAAAATCTGTTGCTTTTTTTATATACTATTAATGGGCTATCAAAGAAATTAAGAAAACAGTTCCATTTACAATTGCATCAAAAAGAATGAAACACCTAGGAACAAGTTTATTAAGTGAAGTGAAAGACTTGTATGCTTAAAACTAAAAGACACTGATGAGGGTCTCCCTGGTGGCATAGTGGTTAAGCACTGCGCTGTGGAGCTGTCGGCAGCAGCAACGCGAGTTCGACGCCCGGCCAGGGAGATTCCCACATGGAGCAGCAGACCTCTCCTGCCTTGCCCACTGCTCCCCTCAGCAGTGTATTTCAGTTGATCTGCCTGTGCTGCTCCCCACTCTGTCTCTGGTGAACCCTCTTGCTGCCCCACACCTCTGGCCTGTACCCCAGCTTGCATGCATAAATAAATAAATTTTTAAAAATAAGATAAAATTTTTGATTGTATTTTTCACAAAAATAGAACACACAATCCTAACATTTGCATGGAACCACAAAAGATCCCAAATATCCAAAGCCATCTTGAGAAAAAGTTGCAAGCATCACGCTCCCTGACTTCAAACTACTGCAAGCTGCAGTCACCAGACAGTATGATATTGGCATAAAGCAGATACATAGATCAATGAACAGAATAGATTCCAAAATAAACCCACCTGTACACAGTCAATTTACAACAAAGGCACCAAGATATGATGGGGAAAGGACAGTTTCTTTAGTCAACTGTGTTGGGCAAGCTGGTCTGCCATATACAAAATGAAACGGCATCACCAACACCATACACAACAACGCAACGTTAGCTAAATTAGTTATGTTCAGTCAAAGAACTGAACAGAAGAACTGAAGCCATGAGACTCCTAGACGGAAACATAGGTGGTAAGCTCCTTGATATTATTCTCTGCACTGATATTTTTGGATTTTACACCAAAAACCAAGGCAAGAAAAGCAAAAATCAACAAGTGGGACCACATCAAGCTAAAAAGCTTCACAGCATAGAAGAAAATATAGGCAAAACTCTACATGACATACATCTCAGCAAAATCTTGAAAGTCTCATCCCTCAAAGCGAAGGAAGTGAAAGACAAGATAAACAGATGGGATTACATCAAAATAAAAAGCTTCTGTACAGCAAAAGAGACATTAACCAAAACTAACAGACACCCTACCAACTGGGAAAAGATCTTTGCACACA